>JACXGM010002963.1:9769-30883 GCA_016801145.1 Umbra pygmaea | reverse complement strand
TTTCTGGTACTGGCAATAAATAAATGATAAAAAACATCATATTTCTGAACAGCAGGAATTTGAATCCCTGTGGCTATTTGAATTAAAATTCCATAGATATAAATGTTTCAGAGCCCAATTCAAAATTCTCTCTGAACTTTGCAGTAGCAGACCCTTGCCAACAGTTGCATTCATGCTATTATTTGATATTCCGCTTAAACAGCTTGCCTATAGCCTGTTTGTTCTATGTTTATGTTTGTAGTAGCCTATTGTTACGACACTGTGACCCCTACCTAATGCACAGCAATGTATACCACTAGAAGCCTGACCTTTCCCACACTGGGACTGTCAATTATAAAACCGTAAAGATGGATGAGGTGCTGCACAAGATGAAAACCCTTGAATAATGCCCATAACATAGCCACCCGTGCTGAGCTACACGTTTACAGTTAAGTCATTTAGCCGGCACTCTTAACCATTGCCACTTCCCTACTGTCATGTTAACTGTCAGTTAGTCAGGCCAAACAGTAGGCGTTTATTTGCATAGAAACACGATTTAAAGAAAGTCTGGTTTGGCTGGCTAGATCATATTATTTTTCTTGAGCTTTTAATTTGGTTTGCATTGGTATTCAGCCGCATTTGGACATTTAAGAATTTCCGGCATTACAAAGTTATATTTTAAAAAGGAAATAATATCAATCTTCCCAAAATTTGTTTAAAAATCAGTGTTTGAATATCAACGAAAATGTAACGCTGATATAAGTTAATTTAGAAAATATATTCACCCTGAGTTAATACATGTTACTAACACATTTGACAGTGATTAAATATTTATGAGTTCTCTTTATGTGTAAGTTTAAAAGCTTTGCACATTTGGATTGAGCAATATTCTTTTAGTTATATTTAGGTGTTGAGAATGATGGGAAGACAGCAATTTTCTTTTCAAATATCTTATTAATGAATTAACTTTGCCACAGCATGTATTTTCTTGGTAAACAGCTCTAGTGTAGATTTGGCCTCATGTTGTTAGTTATTGTCCTGTTTGGATCACTGTTTTTCACCAGTAGTCATACTCACTGTCAGCCTTTTCTCATCACCTCTAATGGCTTTGACAAAAAAGAGACCCTGGTAATGCTACCTGGTTTTCGGACAACAACACATTTAATGTAAAAAAACAACTGTAAATTTGATCTACTGTAAAAAGAGAGTATCTATGGCTTGCTTAGTAATTACTGTTTTCATCAAGGCAAAGCTTGCTCTAGACAGACAACCCTCTGGACAGATATGCATGTAGCAGCGTTAATGCAAATCAAAGAGCCTCTCTGAAGAACTCCAGCTAAATAATTCAGATGCTCATCTTACCCAGACAAGTAACAACAAAGTGCTGAAATCTGTTCTCTGGATCCATCTCATTCAGCAGGAAGAGAGTGACACAGTGGATGAATGTGAGTGCTCTGGTTGCCCGTCTCTGTTTCAATCCTCAGTGGACAGATTAGAGTGCTACCATTAGCCTAGCTGTGCAAGCTACCATACAGTTGCTCCAGGTAACAGTACCCTTGTTGTGTTCATGAATGACTATTGGATAGATCTGAGATCCGTGGATCTAGTGTTGCATCCAAAATGGACCCCTATTCATTTTATAGTGCACTATGTTTGGCCAGTTTCCTTTTAGGACTGGTAAAACGGAATAGGTCATACTAAAGATGTAGAAACCAGAATGAGTGTTGTGGAATATTTTTAACGTCCTGCGCAGTAGGTTTATGGAAATGTGCAAAATACTGGAAATATTACAGATATTGATAATGTTAGACAAAGCATCGTTATTAGATGGAATCCCTAATGTATAGCTATCCATATGTTAGATTATAAGCATGACAATACTTGCATTAAATTTGTGAATTGGACATATTAATTACTGTAGAAAGGAAAGGCGTAACAACAAAGTAACACGTCAGTCTGATTAGGCTCTTGTTAATTATATTATGTTTGAAAATGTATAATTTTCTACAATTGGCTATGTTTAGTTGTAGCCTACTGGATCAAAAAAATGTTCTTCCCTACAACATTGTTTAAATCTTTGTTTCTCTCTCATTTTTGATTAATCAAAATGCAGTTAAAGAGTGTGACCGAAATGGTCTAAAAGTAGGCTTTTTTTTAAGGCAGAAACTGTTGTATATTTAATGCATTTGATCATCAAATTAATTTACTCAGAGTCCGGAGAATGTGTAAAATAGAGCATAGACTTAAGACATTAGACATGTCTTAAAGCCGAGTTTTCTCTGCAGATAAAAGCTGACAATACACAGATAACATTCATTTTTATACATAGAAGGATGTCACAACAGAACTTAATACTCATTTCCTATTGACCCAAATAGATAGCATTAGTTTGAATCTCACCAATGGCTACACACTAATTCAACATAAATTAGTACTGGTTAATTGGCACCAGCTTGTCTAGGCATTCTATATGCTCATCTCTTTCCGAGGCCCAAATGGCTTCGGTATCACTTCTTACTGAGACGAAAGGCCTTAGATAAATATCTGGCTGTTCTCCATCTGTCCACGCTGGCCTTGGTTTACATACATTGTATTTCAAAGACATCCTGCATTCTCAGTTAGATTAACAAGGTTGGTCGCATTCCTACCAAGAAACAAATCTGCATTTTACAGTGAAATAATTCTTCATAGTTGTTTAAGACATTTTCACAATCCCAGAATAACTTGGTCTTTACTGAAACATTTTTACATGGTCCATAGCTCTTATTCTGTATTGTTTGGTATGCCCTAACATTTAGAGAGACATAATAAACACTTATAGACAGTTCATATATTTAGTAAATGGTGATCCTGACTAAATGCTGGTCATTGAAAAAAGATTCTGTATTAATTATACAGTCTAGATTACTACAGTTTTATGCAAAAGTTTAAGCACCCCTGAACATTTCCATGATTTATAAATAATTTGGTGTTTGGATCAGCAATTTTTATTTTGATGTATCAAATAACTGAAAGACACAGTAATATTTCAGTAGTGAAATGAGGTTCATTGGATTAACAAAAATGTACAATATGCATCAAAACGAAAGTAGACGGGTGCATAAATTTGGTGATTTGAAAACCTGTAACTACCTAACTAGTGATCAATTGTGAACACAATTGGTTTGGTGAGTTCATTAAGCTTCGTAGACAGGTGCATCCAATCATGAGAAACGGTATTTAAGGTGGGCAATTGCAAGTTGTTGTTCTCTTTGACTCTCCTCTGAAAAGTGACAACATGGGGCCCTTAAAACAACTCTCAAATGACCTGAAAACAAAGATTGTTCAACATTATGGTTTATGTGAAGGCTACAAAAGCTATTGCAGAGATTTAAGCTGTCAGTGTTCACTGTGAGGAACATAGTGAGGAAATGGTAGACCACAGGGACAGTTCTTGTTAAGTCCAGAAATGGCAGGCCAAGTTTGTCACACAAAAATTTAAATATCAGAGAGACAAAGGTGAAGGATGGTGAGAACAGTCAAAAACAGCCCAGAGACCACCTCCAAAGACCTACAACATCATCTTGCTGCAGATGGTGTCACTGTGCATCGTTCAACAATTCAGTGCACTTTGCACAAGGAGAAGCTGTACGGGAGAGTGATGTGGAAGAAGCCTTTTCTGCACACACGCCACAAACAGAGTCGCTTGAGGTATGCAAACGTTCATTTGGACAAGCAGACTTCCTTTTGGAAGAAAATGCTGTGGACTGATGAAACAAAGATGGAGGTATTTGGTCATAAAAAGGGGCGTTGCGCCGGCATGATATTTCAACAAGACAACAACCCAAAACCGCTCAAAATCTACTCTGGCACTTATGCAGAGGAACAAGTAGAATGTTCTGGAATGGCCATCCCAGTCCCCAGACCTAAATATCATTGAACATCTGGGGGGGGATTTGAAGTAGGCTGTCCATGCTTTGCAACCATCAAACCTAACTGAACTGGAGATTTTTGCAAGGAGAAATGGTCCAAAATACTTTCATCCAGAATCCCTACACATTAAGGTACCAAACCAAATGTGTGTTCCAATTAGTCAGTGCTAGGTAGTTACAGGTATTCATATCAACAAAATGACATGGGTGCAAAGAAGGTAAAATGAGGCCAGAGTTATACGTAGATTTAATTTATACTTTTTTTTTTTGCCCTTCTCCCGTCTTGTGCTATTATCCTGTTTGCTTTCCCTTGGCTATTTTTCATGATTTATTTATTTTGCTCCTTTTTGCACATCCTTCTGTACAACATGTAGATTTATAATAGAAATCATACAAAAGCGATTAATAATGAAGTGGCTTGAAGAAACACCATTGCTGTCCTCAGGATTATGGCAGCTTCAATGTATTTGTCTGCCTCATGGTTCTCTTAATGCCAATCTTTGTCTTCCTCAGAGTGGCTTTCAAGGAGGTTTGGACAACATCAGGGGGACGCGTCATCATGGCCTTGTGGAGAGGGTACACAGGGACCGCAACCAACGCATCAACTCGCCCCACCGCCGACCCGTTGACAAACATGGACGGCAGATATCCTTTTCAACGACAGCAGGAACCTGTAACCTGAAATGACTGCTTAAACTAACCATTTAGTTGCATTATCTAGTTGTAGTACTGACTTGTACATAAACTAGTTATCAGTAGTACATAGTAAAATCATTAGTAGCACTACGGCAGTGGATCAGTGGGTCAAGTAGGTTGTCTAGCAACTGGAAGGTTGGTGGTTCGATCCCCGGTTCCTCCAGACCATGTGTCGAGGTGTTCATGAACAAGACCCCTAACCCCACCGCTCCCGACGACCTGGCTGGCGCCTTGCATGGCTGAGACCGCCGTTGGTGTATGAATGAATGGGTAAATGTGAGGAACTTTAAAGCGCTTTGAGTGGCCATTGGTTAGAAAAGCGCTATATAAATCCAGTCCATTTACCATGTCTGGGTTCCTCCAAAATGCTAATAATTCTTAAAATGTTACAATGTCACGAGCAGATTTTGTGAAAGCTGGTAATTTGTGTGGATGGGAACAGCCAGATAATTAATGTTATTCTGAATGTTAGCATTTTGATTGTTGTAGTGCCTGCAGCAGTCAGCTTCTGGACTGTAGATGCACAGTGAGCCAAGGTGGTTGGACTCCTGTGTATTTTTTAGGGCAGTGTGTGAATGTGTGATGTTGAGTGTATCGGTGTGTGTTCAGTGACCTTTGGCAGTGTGGGCAGTTGGTTGAATCCTCAGGCTCAGTTAGTCATTATAAAAACATGAAATGTACTGACTGTGCCAGTTGTTGACAGTATGGGTTAATGGACATTGACATTGCACATTTTCGTGTTTGTGTGTGGGTGTGTGTGTGGGCTCCGACAACAGTATTTAACTGAATTAGTAAAAAATGAGGTGAGAGTGGGACTGAGAGCTTCAAGGCTGAAACTCTGATGATGAGAATCTGGTCTTTTGGAAACACATTTAGTACAGTCAGTCAACCCCTCAAGAAACTTTCTTCTAGTAGCTTCTCCGTCTCAGATCTGGAGATGTGAATCTGGCGGTGTGCATATTGAATCACCCTTATTGAGTAACGGGGGCGGAGTAACGGTTGCTGTGTTTGTGTTAAGAGAGTCCATTTGGGAGAGGGAATTATAATTATTAATGCCTCTTGAAAATTGTTCAGCTGTCACACCACCATCAAAACCCATGAAGCATGTTTTCTAAACACAGTCTATCTTGAAATCATAGCTGTCATGACATGGATTACTTTGTCTACTGCCGATTGCCCCTTAAAGTGGAATGACCTGTCACAGATGTAGTATATTATATATTAAAGTCAATTACATTCGGGTTAATGTAGGTAAGCACTCCCACATTTTTTCAAAAAATTGCATCACATTGATATGTACGGTATTTATTCAGCCTCTGCTGTATTGCATAATAGTTGCCTTTAGTCAGTACTTCTTGTGTTGCAGATGTTTCAATTCCTGCCTTGAATTCTAAAAGTTAACTGAAAACAGTGTTGCTAGCAAAGTTCTGGGAAATTGGGTTGTTACTCTTGGAGACAGAGTGTGAAATGGAGGGCCCGTGCGCGTGTGCGCGTGTGTGCGTGGGATCTCTCCAGGCTACACTGCAGAATGAGGAAGTCTTTGATTTAGAAAATGTTTGTGGTGTATGTTGCATCCCCTTTCATTTCCCAGGATGACTCTGGCAGTCAGGGGTGAAAAGGGTGATATATTATTCTGAAGGACACACAGGCAAACGCACACTAACAAATTACTGTTGAGTGGTATTCAATAACATTTCTTCACATGTATTTACAATACAGCATGATTTGGTGTTACTGGAAATTGAGCACATTTTATTTTTTTACGAAAACCTTCAGTTAAATATGTAAATAATAAGAGTTAGAGGTATTTATTTTCTACACTGGCTAGTGCAAGTCATGAAATACCTGAAGAGCTGGTTGATTTAAACTTTGATCGGGTATTATCGAATGGTAATATACAACCATACATGTTTGAGCTGGAATACAGCAAAGAAGAAATACGGTAACGGCAGGATGAGCTATTGAACTATGAGCTATTGGGTGAACACGCACTGGTGGTGTTTGTGGAAACTACCCAGCAATGGCAACAGACAGAAAGTGTTTGTTGTAAAGAATAGGACAGGGCTCAATTTTTGCTTAAACCATCTCCAGCCAAGAAGATGATTACATATGTTTGTTAGATCATCTGAGTTTCCCATGAACAGATGTTTATGGAAACCTTCTCCAGTATCCTGAAAATGAACTGGAAAAACCAGCCAGGTACATAGGGTCTAGCACTAGCAGATGTAAGGAGCTGGTTAGCATGATCTAGTGCAGGGTTGGGCAACAATATTTGCTTGAGGGCCACATCGAGTTTTTGAAACAAAGTGAACGACCGCATACTAGGGATGCAACAGTACAGGGGGCCCACGGTTTTGTATGTATCCCGGTTTGTTGGCCACAATAATGGTACAGTGGGCCCACGGTTTGGTATGTATCACGGTTTGTCAGTAATGGTACGGTTTCAGTATCTTTTTATTTAGGAAGAAAAAACAACACATCACCCTTTAAACATTAACTCTTCATTTTGCTTATAGACAAACTAAACTTTCCACTCAGAAAGAATGGGAGCATGACTGACTAGGCCTGGTTTCTCTACTGTGTAAAATCAAGGGGAAAAAATAAATTAAAAGTGCTTCTTAGCTTTGAAAAGCTATAGGTGTTTTGCCTTCTATTTTAAATAAACAAGGTACATTCTTGTATAGACAACACTACATGTAAAAATAACAAAGTGCAACATCAAGTTGGTACTCTATATTAGATCTATTCCTTTATGCTGAAATTCTTCTGTCTTAGCTTTAACGTATAGGTGCTTTGCCCTGACATTTGTACAAGTGCATTATGAACTTGAGCCATCATCGTGATGGTAGCTTTGAATTGCAACTATCAGTAGAGACAAAAGAGAGCTAGATGTGTTTTCTGTGTCAATTCGTTTTCAATTTCTCTCTGTGACGTTTCATAGAGTTTGTGAATTACTTTGCTGCTGAAATGTGTGTGGCAGTAATGGGGTTCAGTTTTTAACCAGGTTAAGAAACCCTGAGTCAGTAACCACAGAATGGGGCTATGAAAACGAACAGTGCTTTTGTTATTTCTTCATGTATTTCTGAATTTATTGCAAATTGTTTTTGCAGCAGTGAGAGATTGGAGCTGGACTTGCTTTAGCGCACATGCGCACGCACACACACACACTAGCGGCAGAACACATTTCTACTTAAACTTGCAACTCAAAGTGCAAATATAATATTTTCCAAAATAGGAATTACTTTGCATTACGATATAGCAGATGTATGGTAAAGCATGCAGCACTGTTAAAACAATGATATTCTATAACATATATTACCGGTAAGTGCATTTTATTAATTATCCAAGTTATGAAAACATTTTAAGACAGATTGGCCAGTCTGTGTTTTGTAACTGTTTTGCTTTGGAAAATAGACATAAATATAATTGGAGCTAGGTAAATTAATTGGTATTGAGGAAAGGAATATTTCATAAAGTGCATGTTATTTAATCCTGATTTAATGTAAAGAACATTGTTTTTTTGTTAAAATTGTGCACTGTCTCTTTAAAAAGAAACTGATTTGGGAAGTGAGAGTGTACAGTTATAGATTGCTGTTTTCATTTGTGTTGGAGAATCTAAGCTAGCTAAAGCTAGAAAAATGTCTTTCATTTTTATTGTAATTGAACCAGAGCATATATAAAGTTGAAGAACGCAGACATTCTGAAGTTAAAGTCATTTCAAGGGTGCAATATAATGGGCTTTAAGCAGTAATTTTAAAGCCATAACCGGTGGATTCAGCAACACGGCCAGCTCCGCAGCCTAAGGAATCACAAACAATTCAGTAGGCTGCGGAGCTGGCCGTGGTGCTGAATCCACCTGTTGTGGCTTTAAATCACTGCGTGGGAGTTTTGCTCCCTCAGAAATTGCGACATCTGTGGCATTGTGCTGTGTGATGAAACTGCACATTTTAGAGTGGCCTTTTATTGTGGTTAACCTAAGGCACACCTGCGCAATAAACAGCATCTTGATATGCTACACCTGTGAGGTGTATGGATTATCTCGGCAAAGCAGATTTTCACAGATTTGTGAACAATATTTGAGAGAAATAGGCCTTTAGTGTATATAGAAAAAGTCTTAGGGCTTTGAGTTCAGCTCGTGTTAAATGAGGGCAAAAACAAAGTATTGCATTTATATTTTTTTTCAGAGTAGTTAAAAGGCTGTCAGTTCCACTTTAAGTTTATGGATTGCAGACTGTAATTTATTTGTGTAGTTTTGAGGCAGATATAATGTACTGCAAATTATCTAGAGTAATGTTGGCATATTAAAACAAAAAAATAATATTTATATTTTGGGACAGTTCAAGTTCAGTTTGGGACAGTTGAAATTGGACTTTAGGATGCTACTGGGACGGGGAGGAAAAAAGTTAAGCCAGGAGCCCTGGCTTAGGTCATTAGGTTACATTCGTGCACAGGATAGATGTTAAACTCAGCAATAGTAATGATACAGTTGTATGCAAAAGTTTAGGCACCATGGCAATTTCCATGATTTTAATTTATAAATAATTGGGTGTTTGAAACAGCAGTTTCATTTTGATCTATCAAATAACTGAAGGACACAGTAATATTTTAGTAGTGAAATGAGTTTTATTGGATGAAGAGAAAATGTGCAATATGTATCAAAATGAAATTCGACAGGTGCATGAATTTGGGCACCCCAACAGAAATATCACATCAATTTATATTTATAAAATAACAGCCTCTAGACCCTTCCTATAGCCTGTAATGAGTGTCTGGATTCTGGATGAAGGTATTTTGTACCATTCCTCCTTGTAAAACCAAATCAACCCACAGATTTTCAATGATATTCAGGTCTAGGGACTAGGATGGCCATTCCAGAACTTTGTATAAATGCCAGAGAAGATTTTGAGCAGTGTTTTGGGTCGTTGTCTTGTCGAAATATCCAGCCTCGGCATAACTTCAACTTTGTGACTAATTCCCTTTACATTATTCTCAAGTATCTGCTGATATTGAGTGGAATCCATGTGACCCTCAACCTTAACAAGATTCCCAGTATCGACACTGGCCACACAGCCCCACAGCATGATGGAACCTCCACCAAATTTTTCTGTGGGTAGCAAGTGTTTGTCTTGGAACGCTGTGTTATTTTGCCGCAGTGCATAACTTCCCTTGTTATGACTAAATACCTCCATCTTTGTTTCATCAGTCCACAGCACCTTCTTCCAAAATGAAGCTGGCTTGTCCAAATGTGCATTTGCATACCTCAAGCGACTCTGTGGCGTGTGTGCAGAAAAGGTTTTTTGGCATCACTCTCCCATAAAGCTTCTCGTTGTGCAAAGTTTACTGAATTGTTGAATGATGCACAGTGGCACCATCTGCAGCAAGATGATGTTGTAGGTCTTTGGAGGTTGTCTGTGGACTGTTTTTGACCGTTCTCACCATTCTTCGCCTTTGCCTCTCTGACATTTTACTTGGCCTGCCACTTCTGGCCTTAACAAGAACTGTGGCTGTGGTCTTCCATTTCCTCACTATGTTCCTAACAGTGGACACTGACATCTTAAATCTCTGCGATAGGTCTTTGTAGCCTTCCCCTTAACCATAATTTAAAAAAATCTTTTTCAGGTCATTTGAGTGTTGTTTTGAGGCTCCCATGTTGCCACTCTTCAGAGGAGAGTCAAAGAGAACAACAACTTGCAATTGGCTACCTTAAATACCGTTTCTCATGATTGGATGTCTATGAAGTTCAAGGCTTAATGAGCTCACCAAACTAATTGTGTGTTCCAATTAATCAGTGCTAGGCGGTTACAGGTATTCAAAACAACAAAATGACAAGGGTGCCCAAATTTATGCACCCGTCTAATTTTCTTTTGATGCCTAAATGTCTGCATACAACTGTAATTACATCTGTAGCCTATAGAAAATAATTGTTTAACTTTAGTTTTAAATGCCATTTCTTTGTTTCACTTTTCAGACATTTATCACCACTGTTTGGTTTCAAGATCATTTAGCATGTTCGCTAAGTTTCGTTTACCTTTATTTTACCAGGCAAGTTGACTGAACACTTTCTCATTTGCAGCAATGACCTGGGGAGAAGGGGGGAGAGGGGGATGAATGAGCCAATTTAAATGTAGGGATGATTAGGTTACCATGATGGTGTGAGGGCCAGATTGGAAATTTGTCCAGGACAACGGGGTTAACACCCCTACTCTTACGAAAAGTGCCATGGGATCTTTAGTGACCACGCAGTCACGACACCCGTATAATGTCCCATCTGAAAGACTGCACCATATGCAGGGTAGATGTCTCAAACTACCCTGAGTCATTTGGAATGATCTTTTAGACTAGAGGGAAGTGTGCCCCCCACTGGCCCTTCAACACCACTAACAGCAACATTGGTCTCCCATCCAGGGACTAACCAGGCCTGATCCTGCTTAGCTTTAGAAGCAAACCAGCAGCACAATACATGGCTCTATGCTGCTGACTAACACCTGCATCATTACAGGACATTGTGAATTGCTAAGTAGGCTTTCTGAATGTATTTGTCAAAGATTGTTGATGGAGTGCTAAATAGCTACCTGGCTAGCTAGCATACTGTATATATTGTGTTCATGCATATTGTGTGATAATTGCAACATTACTTCAAAACTTATGTGTCACAAAATATTGTTCAGCCTGTACATACTAAAGCAAGATATGTCATAGAGCTCCTTGATAATTTTGTGACCGTTTTTAAATGTGAATAGCTAACTAGCCCACGGAATTAGGCTTGAACGTCACTGGAATTGACTCGCTAGCGCATTAAATTCACTTTGAGTTCTGGACCTTGTAGTATTTCAAGTGCAGACGGATACAGAAGCAGCTGAAATGCACTCACTGTTGTTACTGCATTGGCAGAGGCAACCTTGTAAATGACAAATCGTCTATGGAAATGTTTGTAAATACTAGAATAAGAAACTGATTTACTGTGTAATTGTCTTTTGACCTAGCCCCTTTTTCAAATATGCCTGGAGGTGAAAGAACGAGTACATGTTAGTTCCCAAACCCTGAAAGAATCTGTTTAGCCCTGTGTGCAAACAGGGCATTTGTGTATATAGAGGTTTCCCACTGTGTCAGTGTTGGAGGTCTGGACACTGAGTAGGCAGTGTGAGCATATGAGCTTCACACTGGGACAGGGAAGAGGCCAGGGAGGAAGAGTATCTTCCAGCCAAAATCATTTGCTCTATACCGCAGATGTCTCTGACAGTTGAAGCTAGCTGTGCACAAATTTGTCAGAATGTACACGTTTTGTAAGAAGCAGTGTGTTAGTCAGCTTTTGTTCAAAAGGACAACCCTAGCTTTGATGTGTTGGGCTGGTTAAGATAGGGTAGATCAATCAGTGCTTTTTGAGGTTGGTTTTACATTTAAAATAAATATATATATTTTATGTTTTTGGTCAAGACAATCCTGGTCAAGACAATCTCCTGAACTCCAAACTGAATGTCAGAATGGGAAAGGTGATTTAAGCAATTTTGAGCATGGCATGGTTGTTGGTGCCAGACGGGCCGGTCTGAGTATTTCACAATCTGCTCAGTTACTGGGATTTTCACGCACAACCATTTCTAGGGTTTACAAAGAATGGTGTGAAAAGGGAAAATCATCCAGTATGCGGCAGTCCTGTGGGCGAAAATACCTTGTTGATGCTAGAGGTCAGAGGAGAATGGGCCGACTGCTATAAGCTGATAAAAGAGCAACTTTGACTGAAATAACCACTATTTACAACCAAGGTATGCAGCAAAGCATTTGTGAAGCCACAACACGCACAACCTTGAGGCGGATGGGCTACAACAGCAGAAGACCCTACCGGGTACCACTCATCTCCACTACAAATAGGAAAGAGAGGCTACAATTTGCAAGAGCTCACCAAAATTAGACAGTTGAAAACTGAGAAAATGTTGCCGGGTCTGATGAGTCTCGATTTCTGTTGAGACATTCAGATGGTGGAGTCAGAATTTGGCATAAACAGAATGAGAACATGGATCCATCATGCCTTGTTACCACTGTGCAGGCTGGTTGTGGTGATGTAATGGTGTGGGGGATGTTTACTTGGCACACTTTAGGCCCCTTAGTGCCAATTGGGCATTGTTTAAATGCCACGGCCTACCTGAGCATTGTTTCTGACCATGTCCATCCCTTTATGGCCACCATGTACCCATCCTCTGATGGCTACTTCCAGCAGGATAATGCACCATGTCACAAAGCTCAAAACATTTCAAATTGGTTTCTTGAACATGACAATGAGTTCACTGTACTAAAATGGCCCCCACAGTCACCAGATCTCAACCCAATAGAGCATGGGATGTGGTTGAACGGGAGCTTCTCGCCCTGGATGTGGATCCCACAAATCTCCAACTGCAAGATGCTATCCTATCAATATGGGCCAACATTTCTAAAGAATGCTTTCAGCACCTTGTTGAATCAATGCCACGTAGAATTAATGCAGTTCTGAAGTCGAAAGGGGGTCAAACACAGTATGAGTATAGTGTTCCTAATATTCCTTTAGGTGAGTGTATGACGTTCCATCCTTCACAGTTCAGTGGGATTTTTTTTACATATACTGTAGGCCACATTATTTGTGCAGTAGACTCCATTCAAATGTTTTCGCAGAAGGAATTAAATTGAAGCAAGAGTATTTCACTCAGAACAACAAATTATTCATCTCTGAAATAGGCAAAGATAAACAGTTTCAACTGTAAAAGTTGTCATAAAATAAGGCCGCTAAATGATTAAAATATTAATGTAAATGTAAGGAGAAAGGTAGTTGATTGGCAGCCAAAGGATTGTTAGTTAATTGTTTTTTTAATTAAATTATTTGATTAATTTCTAGGAAAACTGCATTGAACTCGCAAAGACAGACTGAATCAAAATTTAACTAATTTAATATACAATTAAGTAGTATTGCAGTTTTTAATCAAATTATGCATTGGTTTTACATTTTAATTAAATTTGAAAATGCCAAAATATTGTGGATATTTTCTGAAGTATATTTATTGTATGATTTGTGTGTAAGGACAAGTTGGTCCTGGTTCACCTACATAATTATAAACCATGTGATAGACAATAATAATATACATTATCACAGCAAGTGTCACAGACAAATGCAGCACCCAGTCTTCCATGTTTAACTCGACAGCATTTGGGTATTTCAGAATTTTAGCATATATCTTTTCATTGAAAAGAACCAGAGTATTGCTCTGTATATCATTTTGAAAAGTTACTTGTCCTGCCCCTATTTTCTTTGTTGAGTTTTGGCCCAGTTGATAACAATGGTGGTTGTGTGTGAATCAGATTGCGAACATCAAAGTGTGACATTGCCAAGGTATGGTCTCTATTCCTAAAGGCAAAATGCATTCTTTATGAAAAACATATGTTCAAAGTGTACTGTCATTTGTTTGGTGCCATATTATGAGATGTCTACCTTGAATTCAGCTCAGTGGTTATATAATGATTGTTGTAGTCCCTTAACTGCCAGTTGAGCCATGTGCTTGATTCTATTTATGTCTCAATTGTTGTTATTGTTCGTTTGCGGTCACAAAGGGTGAATGAGTGAATAACAGTAATCTCTAAAGGATGAATCATTCATTTTAGTCTAGGGAGAGGTATTCTCTTTAATATCTACAGTACACATTAATGGTGCATTTGCGTTTCTTATAAAGGAGACTCATCTGAAATAATAAACTGTTGGACAGTGTCTCTTTCCATTCAATGTTCTGAGAAACGTCTGTGTAATGTTATTTCTTAGCCTACTTCATGTTAGTTTTTATTGTTTTGTTTTTAGACCATGTGGCTTTATTCCTTTTAACAATATTCAGCTATAAATCAGTGTTTACTCCAAATTGCTAAAGTGACATTTTTTTATCCTTTGTCAATAGAACAGCTATATATGGTCACCACGCTTTTGATATAAGGAAATAACAGTTACTTTACAATGTGCAAGTTTACTATCTAGTTTACTATCTAGTCCATCTGTCTTGCTCAGAGTTAGCAGCTGGGCAGTACATCTCTTGGTCAACTTGCGTGCATGCACTTCCAGGACTGTTCTGTGACTTTGTGCCTGACAAACCTAAGAGTGAAATTCAACTGTTTATTATCTTTGATAAATGCCAATAAGCAACATTGTTTTTAAACATGCGTTCATATGCGTGTGCACAAAATGAACCTCGCTGTTTCCAATAGCCACCTCTGTGGGGACCAGTCCTGAGAATATATGGTCGTGATGGCATAATTGTTTGATAAAATTAATAATAGTATTTTTATCTGATATTTACAGACGCTATGCTTAAGTTTCTCAGTAGAGGAGTACAAGCACAGACTAATTTGTTTAAATGACTGCTTAACTAATTCTGTGACCAACTTTCTCATACAATTTTGTTTTTCCTTTTTCCCCCGATTTTTCCTACCTTCCCAATTCCCCCTCTAATTCTGCATTGTCGGCAGCTCCGTATCTCCTTGTACAGATCTGTGGGAAGGCAAGAGGCGTGCACATGGTTCACCCAACCACATGTTGCCTGAGCCGATGATTCTTTTCGCACTGTTCATCCAACATGGAAGCCTTTAGTCGGATCATGCACGGGATGATCACACTCACTGACTATACTTCCACTGTTGAATTCACATGCGCCTGATCTGAACACAAGGAGTTGCTGGAGAGCAACGTGACAGGACGGATAATCAGATTTATCTAACCCAAATCCCGGGCAGCGCTACGCCAATTTGCGCTGCATCAGGAAAAGTCAGAGAACCCATAGTCAGGCTCGAACCTGTGACTATCATGACATAGACTGTCATGCAATGCCAGGAAGACCCATAAAAATTTTTTTTTATTCAAGTCATTTAATTTATATAGCACATTTAAACAAACAACAGAGACCCAAAGTGCTTTACAGGTAGAGCAGGGAAGGCAAACAATATGCCTAGGCAAAGGTAAAAACAAATAATATCATATAAAACGACAATAAAAACAATGTGACAATAGATAAATTACAATAAGAGTCATAGTGAATGAAAAGCAAGGTAGTAAAAGTGTGTCTTAAGGTTTGACTTAAAACTGGCCATTGAGATGGATGATGTGATATGGGGTGGGAGGGAATTACAGCGTTTGGGGGCCACTACAGAAAAGGCTCGGTCCCCTCTGTTTTTATTGTCGTTTATAGTCTAAAAACCAATGTGACAATAGAGAAATTACATTAAGAGTTTTTAGACGAGTCTGAGGGATATTCAATAACTATTGTTAGTTTATAGCTGATTCTGTTCTGTATGGGTTTACTTATTATTACACGACAGATGGAGCAAACGGTTTTAAAGGAGGGAGGATTGTATTGTGAGCACTGTGGTGTCAGGTGTGACTGTGTGGGAATGGCAGAAGGTGGATCAGAGGGCCCTTTTGCAGAATTCTACCTAGGGCCCCAGCGAGGTCAGGACCGGCTCTGTTTGTCAATGAAAGTGCAGAAGTTCTCATTATTTATATTTTATAGGTGTAATGGAATGTCTAAATTATTCTGTAGTCTCAGGGCTCTACGCTAACTTTTTTCCCAAGGAGTACGTGTACTCCTAATTAAAATGTGTCGGAGCACACAAAGAAATTTACGAGCGCATTGAAAAATGTTCAAGTAACACAGAATTTATACTTTTCCCTAGTGTTTTTCCCACATTTCTCTCACTTTGACTCAGAAAACTACTGAAGTTGGCGCATAATTCCTTGCAGAATGTGGGAGTTGTAGTTTTTTAACAATTAGAAGTGGGGGAAAAATGCATTATGGCAGGTTGTAATTTTTACTTGAACACTGTGCTCGTAAATCATTTTTCCTTGTCTCACATGTCTATTTTTAGGAGCAAATACTCGTGAAATGGAGGCACTGTAGAGCCCTGAGTTTGTGTCTAGACCTACATTGTGCTTCACACCATGTTAGACTCACCTGGACAACATCAAACTTTCTGCTGTGGAGAATAGTCAGTCCAGGCCTCCGTATTGTTCGCTATTGCACCAGTCACCCACTGTAATGATATTTCATGGAACATTTGTTGTTTGCTCTGTTTCTTTCATATTATCCCAGTGTGGAAAATCTCTGCATTTTTAGAGAACCATACCTGTAATCCAGATACAGCATACAATTTTTATAAAATGAGTTGTATACTTGTACCCTTTGATCCTGCCTAGGAACAGTTTCAAATCAATTCATCCTGAAGCAAAAAGGAAACTTGTAAACTATCCTCGCAGTAGAGTTGTGCTTTTATATAAAAAAGAAATACAAATTATTACCAAACATGTTTGAAAAGGTACCATGAACTCTTCTAATGAGCTCTTAGAATTATGGTTAATCATCCAATAGAATGATGGTTGATTTTATGACAATTTATGTATGTTATTTTGAATGTTTTATTATGTCAGCTGTTCCAGTATTGTCAGTTTTCTTTGACTGAGGCCACATGGAAAGTTCCCCGTATGGAGCAGTGTACCTGTCGCCTCCGCCGGACAACAACTGGAGAAGGTGAGCAACATTGAGTTTCTTCTGGTTCGTTTTCCAGATACTAGTTTGAACAAACTTTTTACCTATTCTGTCTCCGATGTTGGAACAACAATTGTGTGTCTGCGTGTGCACATGCGTGCGTGCCCAGGATCTGTTGGGTGCAGCATTGATGGTGACAATGTTTTCTGTATGGATGCCTTTCACTACACCATAGTACATTCCCAGTAGTACTAAACTGCACCACATCTTCAAATGATGTTGTTAGCATTAGGTACTCTGTCAAATGTGTAAAAGAAACTACTGATAGATTAATTTTGTATCTGAAACCAGGTTCTCGTATTCAATCACCTCACTTAGACAAAATCAAACGACAGTGTCAGATACGCTGGTGTGAAAATGACAGGAACTCCAGAGTCCACTCTGCAAAACAAGGCGATAACAATACAGTATTTTACAAATCTATTAATACACAAGTTAATCAATCCAAACCTAATGTAATCTACAAATAGGTAGTCAAGCTTTAATAATGAGCCAGTGGCTCAATGGGTCAGTGTAGCATCGCACAGCCAAGGCTTACATTAAACGCTGCATAAATATACATACTGTACATGCATTACATGACTGTATTTTTGTTGTGTTTACTATGTAGGGAAAGGAGGATATTCTCACGTAGTGTGTGCTTAGTGAAGCCACAACATCTTCCGGGTCTCCCTGGGAGTGCTCTGGGTACTTGAAGCTATTGGTTTTTAGAGGTGCGATTCTGACAGATGGCCTTTGAAAAGAAAGGTCAAACTACAGACGATGCTCGCTCTGTGCTTCCCGCCAATTTTCTGGGTCCGCAATGTCACAAGGTGAATCAAGCCCAGTCTTTGCAGCTTTGCCATCTTTAATGTGTGCCATCTTTTCCCGCTAAAAGTGTAAACCAGCAGTCTGCTGGAAGGTGATAATGCTACGGCATTTTCATTAAATATCCCTGCTAACGTGTGCACATGCGTCCTTCGTTTGTTTATTCAGTTGAATTTCAGGCTGCCTGATTCTGGGCTGGGCAGCAGTGTCGTTACTGGACTGTTTGTCTCTTTTCAGTGTTTACAAGAAGTGAATTACAGCCCTCAATAAAGGGCTCAGCCAAAGCTCTCCTCCCTCCTCTGTCTTTCACAGTTGTGTGTTTTGAATGTTGTCGTGACTGGCTGCCAGTGGCCTTGTCTCTCCGTCAGACTCCCACAGAGCCGTGGACACAGAAGCGGTGCATAGATGTTTACAACCTTACAACCTACTTTTATTATGCTTCGGGACAATGTGGTAGAAATAAATGCAGGATAAATAGATTAAAAAACAGCACTCACAAAATCGTTTGTTTTACATTTAATATAAATGTGTTAGGCAACGACAGTCAAAAACAAACAAACGTGTTTGCCTCTCGGAATCACAACGTGCTCCAACATCAGGATTTAGTTTGGCAGGTCTGCGCCCTCTTGTCATTGTTGGCAAGCAGAAACAGGTTGGACCTCCTGACCGAGTGAACAGATGAAACCATGAACTTGAGTTCCCAGGGGAAGCATGGAGGGAGTGTCAGGACGCTATCTCACACTCACAAGTGAAAGACACGGAACAGCAACACACTCACAGCTTTACACAGTTTACAATTTGAATTCTAACTGCCACTTGGCTGCTACACAACTCATCTGTTATGGATACTAGTAACCTTGAATCACCTCTAATTTGGTTGTACATAAACAAGAATAATATTGAACTTATTTTTAAACAATAATAATAATTATTATTATTATCATAATCGTTTTTTTCCTCTGCTCAACTTTTTTGATAGCACATCTCAATAACAACAGTGCTGATCAAAGTCCATTTTAAAATAATTATGCATTTTGATTGGGTAATTCACTGTTTGGAAGGAAACATGACTCCTCCCACTTCCTCTCAATCACTAATCTTAACTGGTAAAGTGTGTTGCCTTGGTAACCGTATACGTGTATCTCATTCAGATGCACTAACTTGCTTGCTCGCCCTCACTCACGCTCACTCTCCGGGCTAATTTCTCAGAGCACCTTGCCACCCGGTAGGCCTTTGGTGCCTGTTTTGTCACAAATCATACCTGCTACATGCATTTTGCGTAGCATTTACGCAATTTTAAGTCAAAGTACACTGATACTGATACGCAAATATGATACTTGGCAGTTTTTACAACAAATGAACAAAATGTCAAGTGCCGTCTTCTCCAGCAGGTCTGTAGGCGAGAGAAGTTAGCAGCTATTTGTCAACTAACGGTAGAGACCTTGCTCATTAAAAAGACACTAGCTCAAAATGTTAAATGCATAGTCAGACATTTAGTAGTTGCATGCTTGCTTTAATGCGTGTTGTGATTCATATGACAGCACTTAATTATGTACTGCAATATTTGTTTGTGCAGAGGCCCAACTGTGCGTACACACCACCACAGACTTGAGCTTCAAAAGAAGCTGGCAGACGTACTTAAATTCCGATTGGTTGATTGTCATTTGCCGCTGAACCGCATCATAGCTGATTACCATAAAGTTAAACTTCAAGTTTTCTGCTTTACGCTCTGGTCGCTCAACATGCCCAAAACGTGACGCCGACTGATTTGCCGGTCCTTGCAGCTGAGAGAAGCCAGCTTCCATTGAAAATGAATGACTTCTGGTAACTTTGAAGCTCAAGTCTGTGGCGGTGTGTACGTATAGTAACCGATAGAGGTGAGAGTGGCACTGGTGATGTTAGATAAGGAGGCACAGGAGACTGACAGAGAGGAAGAAAACGTATCTGTAACGCGGCAATCACACTTGCAGTGTCCATCCACAAACCGTTCTGCATGCGTCATCTGTGTATTGTACAACAGAACTTCAAATTTCACCCATTGCTCTCACTTCCGCCAAGCCAATTCTGCATACAACTAGACGCATTGTTCAATAAATCCAGCGCATGCAACACACTGAACGCTCTGCTACACACTGAACGAAGTGCAGCGTTCCATTAAAAATGAACTTCTGGTGTATCCCAATGCTTTTAAATGACAGGTGTGATCCGGGTGTAGCGTCCCAATGAGAAACAAGTCCATCCTGCTTCTTTTCTTACTTATCATTTAATAAAAATATAATGGCAGGATTGACATACAATGCACACCTAGCCCTTGTTCTTTATGTACTTCTTTATGTACTTCTTTATGTACAAAAAATAACTGAAGACTGCCACAGCATCTGTCCCAACAATTGGAAATGTTATTGGAGTGCCCTACCCTCTAGTAATTTTAATAAGAACCCAATGAGATGATTTCAATCTAATTCTATGGTTATATTTGCCACTGGGTAACAATCAGTTTTAGGCTTTTTAAAAGGCCCTCAGGTAGGAGAAGGCAGTTTTGTTGGTTGTTGAATGATAAGCAATGAGAAACGGGCCAAATAGAGTACAGTCAGTGTATGTATTTAACAAATGAGAAATATATTCATAATATGCATTATGTTTGTTATGGGCTTTTTGAGATGGAGGAATGCCCACTTCCTGAATGCCACGATACGCAGTGTTCGCACTGAAGTGGTACTCACAGAAATGTTTCAATGTTGGCAGGTATGACAAATTAATATTGAGCAACTGTGTAAGGTACAATTTTAGAAACCTGAAAATGTACAATTTCTACAAAATGCTTTGGTAAGAAAACTGCATTCCCATTTTGACAACAGAAGCCCGGCTGGCAGGGGATATCAATATGCCAGTATCACAGCCAATCCTGGCAGTGGCGGGTAAATAAAACTGTGAAACACTTAATTCTACTACTGCAAATTATTATGATGTTACCCTGTAAAAATCTTAATAGATTTTTCATTTTAACAATGTTTAGAACTTCTAATGTATCCCCATTAAATATGACAAGAAAATAGTATTTTACTTAAAATATAAATAGTCACTTTCTCTATGTAGACCCAGTTTCTCACTGGGTGTCATTGGCTCCGTCCTTGTGTGTGTGTGTGTGTGTGTGTGTGTGTGTGTGTGTGTGTGTGTGTGTG
>JACXGM010002962.1:24667-36990 GCA_016801145.1 Umbra pygmaea | reverse complement strand
CCCATATTTGCATACTTTTGTAGTTGTTATCCACAGCATTCAAACACTGATGAATGGCACAGTGAACACATTAATAAAACGTGCAAAGACCTTATCCAGAATAAAATCAGATTTAATAGGAGTTTTATGAGTGCTTGGAAGTGTTTTATATCATACTTAGACACTTCATAACACATTGTACTCATCCACTGCAGAGGCCATAGTAATCTTTACATTTGACATTTTAGTCATTTAGCAGACACACCCACAGCTCTTAAATGTGTTTGCGTACACACATACTAGCTGTGTGTTTGTTCTTCATGCCAACTGCAGCCTACCACGTCGCGTCCCTTAAGTGCCGTCAGTGTTGCGTAGTAACAACAGAGCTCAATCCGCTTACTCGCTTTAGGAAAATCATCTGTGTCATTCTGCGGTCAGCAACCTCCACCGAATAAAATCGACTTCAAGTTGCATGAACCTGCAACTCCTCCCACCATCCATGATAAGAGAGTGTGTGCACGGCTGTCCTTCACCACGGATTACAGGGTGACAGCAGCAGGGCCGTGATCAGCCTGGGAGGACGTTAGGGTTGTTGTGTGATCACAGGGATTAGGGGGACACAGGGCTGCGGTACTGCAGTCTGGGGCCCCCACTCCCATCAGGCTCATCTCCCCTTGGCCTGCGCCCCTCTACACACTCTCTCCACACACAACCACTTTAATTGGCTTTGCTTCTTTCATTACATTTATTGCCTGTCCTTTGCAGTGCGAGCTCCCCGGGCTCGTGGAAAGGTCATTGAGGTGGTGATGTGAACACTGCGCAGCCTCATTGCCTCACGACCAGCCAGCGAATGGGGGGATGGGGGCTGCTGGTTACTAATGACTACCGCTTGTTTTCTATGGAAGTAGCAATTTATGTTCACCAGTGACCAGTTCTTACAGGTTGTGTTTCACTTGAATAATTCAGAGCTTTGTTCTTACTGGCAATTTGACGTACCTCAAATCCTGTGTTTACTCAGAACCACTTGTGAAAAAGTATTTCATGTTACTTCTATTCATTGATTACATAAATGTTCAATCAATCATCTGAAATTCAATCTAAATAATATTAAAAATGGCTTCATGTAAAGGACTGGCACCCTGTCCATCTCTCACCCCCAGGCTCGGTCCTGTGAGGGCAGACTGGCAGAGCTCAGTGCCCAGCTGGCAAGGTCTCAATGCTGGGGACAGGAGCAGCTGGTTGCCCTGGAGGCTCGGGAGGAAGAGATGGTGTTGTTGAAGGTGGAAGTAGCTTCCTTCAGGGAAAAATACCAAGCCAAGTTTGCCCAGGTCAGACATGTGCATTCTGGAAACATTTCTTTAGAGCTTCTGAGTAAGGACCAGAGTTTTTACAGATCATGAGACCTGATCAGGAAAACCTCCATATAGCTGGTATAACTAAAGTTTCTTGAACAATTGATGTGCTCATGAAAACTTCTGTGCTGTAGTTATGACACATCCTCACACACTGCTACGGGCGTTGACGTGCCAAACAGCATAGTTAATAATCCCTTCTGAATAGAGAATGAGCTGTACAGCCATTATAATGTGCAAAAGGGGTTTGTTCATGTGTCTGTTTTCAGGTGGAAGCCTTACAGTCACAGCTCCATTCCACAGAGCAGCAGTACACTGCCGCATCTAATGAGGTAGTGAACCCTGAAAACCTCCACATGTCAGAGAGACACTCTGAGTCGACCCTCATTACCCAGCCCCCTTCTCCTCTCCGCCTCAGGTGGAGCTGTTGCGCCAGTCTCTGGGTAACGCTCGCTCAGACAGCTTCCATCTGCACAGGGAGAGCAATCTGGTGGTAACCAACCTCAACCAGTGGGTGAAGATGCAGAAGTAAGGGCATACGCACTCCGTACAGCCACCATTACCCAGGCATTTCCTGCATTAACACAGTTTTTACCCTGTCGACAGGCAAGGCAATGAAAAACTGAACCTTACGATCAAAAGCCAGAAGAAGACGGTCATCCACCTCACAGCAGAGAAGGAGTAAGAGCTGCTTCTATTCAACCCACACAGATGTCTTCCTGTGAAACTGCATTTTCTATGCTCAGTATTCAATCACTGGAGATGTGGTGGTGATAACTGGTGCTATACATAATGGGTGTTATACGTAACTGGTGCTTTAGATAAGAAGTTCTATACATAACTGCCGCTATACATAACTGGCGCTATAGGTAACTGGCGCTATACGTAACTGGCGCTATACGTAACTGGTGCTATACGTAACTGGTGCTGTACGTAACTGGCACTATAGGTAACTGGCGCTATAGGTAACGGGTTGTATACTTAACAGGTTCTATACTTAACAGGTTCTATACTTAACGGGTTCTATACGTAACTGGTGCTATACGTAACTGGTGCTATACGTAACTGGTGCTATACGTAACGGGTGCTATACATAACGGGAGCTATACGTAACTGGTGCTATACGTAACTGGTGCTATATGTAACGGGTGCTATATGTAACGGGTGCTATATGTAACGGGTGCTATACATAACAAGTGCTATACATAACTGGTGCTATATCGGTTACTATATATAACGTGTGCTATGCATAATGGGTGCTATACATAACTGTTGCTATAAAAAACAAGTGCTAGACATAACTGATCCCGAATTGAAATATAGAAAAGAAAAGGCTCCTAGATATTCAGAACAATATAATTTATATCCCAGGTCAAGAATGTGTAATAATATTTATTACGAAAAATGTCAGTTTATGTCTCCTTCCCTAATTAGCTATAGTGAGGGAAACAAGTTTGTGAAAGCAAATGCAAGAGCGTGAATACGTTTTTATTCAAGTTTGCACTAAGCATTGCAGACGTTTTGTTTTAGATGAGAACGTACAGTGAGGGCAAAAATGATTTGATTTTCTGCTGGTTTTGTACGTTTGCCCACTGACAAAGAAATGATCAGTCTATCATTTTAATGGTAAGTTTATTTGAACAGTGAGAGACAGAATAACAACAAAAAGTCAAGAATTTTTCACAAAGTTATTAATTGATTTGCATTACAATGAGTGAAATAAGTATTTGACCCCTTTGCAAAATATAACTTAGGTGGCAAAACCCTTATTGGCAATCACAGAGGTCAGACATTTCTTGGAGTAGGCCACCAGGTTTGCACACATCTCAGGAGGGATTTTGTCCCACTCCTCTTTACAAATCTTCCAAGTCATCAAGGTTTCGAGGCTGACATTTGGCAACTCACCTTCTGCTTCCTCCACAGATTTTCTATGGGATTAATGTCTGGAGACTGGTTAGGACCTTAATCTGCTTCTTCTCGAGCCACTAATTTGTTGGCTTGGCCATGTGTGTCATTGTCATGCTGGAATACCCATCCACAACCCATTATCAATGCCTTGGCTGAGAGAAGGAGGTCCTCACCCAAGATTTGATATTACATGGCCCTGTCCATCGTTCCTTTGTTGCGGTGAAGTTGTCCTGTCCCCTTAGCAGAAAAGTACCCCAAAGCATAATGTTTCCACCTCCATGTTTGACAGTGGGGATGGGGTCCTTGGGGTCATAGGCAGCATTCCTCCTCCAAACACGGCGAGTTGAGTTGATGCCAAAGTGCTTGATTTTGGTCTAATCTGACCACAACACTTTTACCCAGTTCTCATTTGTATCATTCTGGTGTTCATTGGCAATTTTTTGCAGGCCTGTACATGTGCTTTCTTGAGCAGGGGGACCTTGCGGGCACTGCAGGATTTCAGTCTTTCGCGGCGTAGTATGTTACCAATTGTTTTTTTTGGTGACTATGGTCCCAGCTGCATTGAGCTCATTGACAAGATCTCCCCATGTACTGTAGTTCAGGGCTGATTCCTTGCTGTTCTAATGATCATTGCAACTCCACGGGGTGAGATCTTGCATTGAGCCCCAGACCGAGGGACATTGACAGTCATTTTGTGTTTCTTCCATTTGCGAACAATCGCACCAACTGTTGTCACCTTCTCACCAAGTTGCCATCACGTCTTGTAGCATATTCCAGCCTTGTGTAGGTCTACTATCTTGTCCCTGACATCCTTGGACAGCTCTTTGGTCTTGGCCATGGTGGAGAGTTTGAAATCTGATTGATTGCTTGCTTCTGTGGATATGTGTCTTTTATACAGGTGACATTAGGATTTCAGCTCGTTACCGGTATAAGTCACCTGGGAGCCAGAAATCTTGCTGATTGAGAGGGGATCAAATACTTATTTCACTCAATGTAATGCAAATCAATTAATAACTTTTTTGAAATGCGTTTTTCTGTACTGTTTAGTTGTTATTCTGTCTCTCACTGTTCAAATTAACCTACCATTAAAATTATAGACTAATAATTTCTTTATCAGTGGGCAAACATACAAAATCAGCTGTGGATCAAATCATCTTTACCCTCACTGTATAATGAACTATAATCACATAATATTCTGTTAGGGGTTTTAATTGTTTTATTCTAATCTGTTCACGACTAGCTTTACTATCACTGTAATTTCCTGAAAAAAATATGAATACACCGTTTTTCTTAAACTTAGTATGTCAGACCTTTTCTTATTTTGTTAACCCACAAATGCTGCCAAACTGCCGACATTTTCTGTCCTTCCCAAAGGGTTATTAATTGATGCAACGCTGCAGTAATTAGCCTACCTCGCATTCTTCTAGCCCTGTTGCCTGAGACAAAGCAGGCCGGGCAGAAATTAAATGGCCAAAATTTGTACGGTACTGTACTTGAATTGGGTGTTACCTTGAGGATTCTAATATGAAAATAGCAATGAGTAGAGCAATTTTAAATAATGTCTCTTATTTTGAAATTCCTGTGTTTTCCACTGGGCACACGTTGGCCTGTCTTTAATGCATTTTAGGTGGTGCTTTATAATTAGTGTTGCCAACTGCTGCATATTAGCCGGGATGTCCCGTATATTGGGCTAAATTGGTTTGTCCCGTACACGACCTACCTTGTCCCATATATTCATCCAATCACAGTAGGCATGTAGCGTAAACACGCCAATTTCTGCAAAGTTCTATCTGTTGTTTGGACGGTTCGGCATATAAAAAAAACACATTTACCGTATGTAGTTTGTAATAACTACAAATGTGGGCAAATACCAGTATCGTTATTGCCCATCCCTATTCAGAGCCCTGCTTAACAGATGCACACATGGCTTTAGATTAGATGGGGAATTTACTGTACGGAAAAAAGCCATGCAATTGATCCACCTAACTTGTGTGTGTTTGTTTGTTTGTTTGTTTGTTTGTTTGTTTGTTTGTTTGTTTGTTTGTTTGTTTGTTTGTTTAGCCATCTACAGGAGAGAGTGGAGGCCCTTCAGAGGGAGGTGGGTAGGCTAAAGTCTGAGCTGGATGACAGCAGGATGGACGCCGAGCGGTTCAGGGTACGTACCCTGCTCCATTACCAAAACTGGAATACCAGAGCTTCATGTCAACACTTGTTTTCTCTGGACTAATGTCACGTTTTTGTGGCAGGCCTCCCAGGCCAGGATGAGTGACCGGTGCAGCGCTGTGGACAGACTGCCCGTCCAGACGCTCCTCACAGAGTGAGTAGTACTGACCCTACAGCTGACCCACTGGATCAGGGGGCTGAGCTATAGACCTTCCTATTCTCTTTGAGACACCCTTGGAATTTTCCCTGTCTTTGTGGGAGCAGAAACCAGACTAATGACTTCATGTCCTCTAACGGCTCACTAGCTTTCTTCTTCTATGGCTCTAGAGACGGTGTCAGGAACAAAGCAGTACTTCCTGGAGCCAGCAGTTCCTCTTTGTGGTGCCAGAGTGGAGACATGGGTCAATAGCAACACTCAACAATACATTCCAGATAGCGTTGGTTAAGAGGCGTCAGTACCTCAGAAGTACTATAGAGTTGACCCTGTTGATTTTTGTAGTTCTGGGATTACCATAGGCTCTGTGTGTTTCATGGGCTGACAGCCTCTGAGGAACTTTCACATGGTTGTTTTCAAAGCCCATCCTGCTCTAATGCAGACCCAGACATCTCAGTCACTCTCCATCTCCCAAGCTGAGCCTTAACAAAACAGCCTGGCTGTTACGATAACCTCCACCGCAGATGAACCCCCTGCTGCAGTCTCCTCTGCTCACGCCATTGCCCAGATGCACCCCCTCACACAAGACCACTGTGGCTTGTTAACACCAAAGATGCATTTGTGCAGTCAGGCGGGAAATCGTGGAGGTGGCTGTGATCAAAGGCCTGCTGTTGTGACTGGAGGAGGAGGGGTTGCAGAGGACCTCCAGGGGCCTCTTCTCAGATACTGTCTCACCTCCAGAGCAGCAGGCAGACAAGCAGACAGACACCCGGGGTCCCGGTCTCCTCACGTCTGGGCCAGACAGGTCTCAGTAATGTCTGTTTACAGAAACTAGTCACACAGCAGACACCAGTCCAGACACTCACCCGTTGCCATAGTAACGGCTGCATATTTTAAAATGGAGTTAGAATTTTATCTGTGGTGCTTTTAGGGTGTAACTGTTATCCACATGCTTGTTTATCGGTCAAAGCAGTCTCATTACGTCCTACCAATACCCCTCTTGCTTTAAAGGCCATCTTGCCCCCAATGACATTTCCCTGGAATACCTTCCCAGCTGATTTCTCATGAATAGAGCTGGGGGTGTAGGCAAAAGAAAAAAACATTATGTTGTCAACCAGAGTCACATTTTCCAAGCTATAGCACACTCTATTTTTTGTGATTTTTCCCCATTTTTCTCCACTTCCAATTCCCTCTAATTCTGCCTTGTCGGCAGCTTTGCAACTCCCTACACAGATCTGTGGGATCCACTCTATTTTACATACAACAGGTTTTTAAAGGACCAAAGTGTTCGCTTAATGGAAAAACACTTTGGCTATCACAGCCCTGAGACCTACAACTGAATTGAAACAGGGTATTGGTGATTGGTGGTATAAGTTGGTGAGTGAGGGATAGACTCAGAGGAGGACAGGTTAAAGGAGACCAGGCTGTTTGTGTTACACTGCTGATTACAGCCTTGTTCTTAGTAAATCCATTCTATCCCATCATTCCCTGGGTTTGCTCTGGTAATACAGCCTGTCACCCAGCATCTTCCTCATCCACAATGAGCTGCCGACCTCATCCAATGTCTCACCTGCATGCTGCTTACCTGTATACCGGCTCTGAAGACAAATAAGCACGCTTGGGTGAGCGTGTGTGCGTGCATGAGTTTAAGCATCTGCATGTGCGTGTGTAGCCTGGCCCCGCCCACACTAGCAGAGGAGCACTCAGCCCATTAAAGCTCACTGGGTGACTGGAGCTCCACTCACCTAATGTTCCGGGACAACCAGGAAGCCTGCAGGGAGCTACATAGAGGAGCTCTGAAAGCAGCTAGAAAGAGAGTGAGCGAGGGAGTAAACACAAATAAATATATTAATAGGTAAACGGCACAAGGGGCTGGAGGGAACGGTGCGTCCATTCCCACGCATGCGGCACATTTGTTTATTTATGGCCTCTGAGGGCCGAAGCAGAGCCGGGTTGATGAGAGAAGGGTGCTGAGGTGGGGGTGCTGGAGGAGCTTCTGCAGGCCTCACTTCAATCCTGAGCTTTCATTAAGTGTCATTACCAGGGCTTTCAGCTCTAGGGCTCAGACATGACATCCACTCCATAGACATGCGCATGCATATGAATGTACTGCTGATCCCTCTTACCCACCAGTGAGGAGGGAGAATTAGGCCAGGGCGGAAGATAGGGCTCTATCTGACTGGCAAGGATGATGCTTTTAGTTTATGAAGGACAGTAGTCATGCTTGATTTGTTGTCATGAATATGTTATACAGGTGGTGTTCTCCACATTTAGAGTTTGTACACTTACTGACTGATGACTGCCAGGGCTGTGTACAGTGCAGTGGGTTGTACATCCAGATGACTAGGATCTTAGCCCATAACAAAGTTTAACAAGTGCTGTTGTGCAGATGTTAGATATGCATTCCCTTCCATGGATGGTGTTCATTACCAATGTCCCTTCCAGGTCACTTCCTGGTAGACAGTCTTCTGATTGTTGGGAGGGAAGTATTTTTTATTCGGATATCAACCAACGAAGGATTCATGTTCTATGCTTTCCCAAGCAGAAGTTATCTAGATGTAACATAATTGGTACTTGGTATTCGATTTTCACAGCAGATTGCTGTTATTAATATAAAGAAACGGGGGGAATGGAGACCCTTTTTTCTCCTCCACCAGGTTTCAAAGCACCGGTCAGGCTTTTAATGCAGTGGAGCAAAAGTACTTTTGTCTGCAACCTTTAACACCTTCAGCTGGCCTTCGTGTGATTGACTGGTGAATAACGGTGACTTTCAAAGCTTGTGGCTGCTGTTGGATGACTTGTTGTCTGGCTGACTACCTGTCTGTCTGTTTTACACTATTTCGGTCTCCGGTGCCTGTCTATCTGCCAGTCTGTCTGCCTGCCCACATACATGTCAGTTGACAGTTGACAGCCCATCTGTCTTTCACAAGGCACACTGACCATGTCTGTCTGTCTGTCTGTCTGTTTGTCTGTCTGCTTAGAGGTTTTGATCTTATACTTGCTATATTTTATTCTTGCACACAAAAAGACACACACACCCAGCCAGATCATTAGCGCACTGCACGCTCACTGCTCCGTCAGAATGTGACCCTGCCTAATTGTGCACCGTGCTCATTTTGTTCTCCCTGCATGAAGTGGCGTTTGCTTATTTATTCTCCTCAGGGCTCCTCTATCACATTAAAATGATTGACTCATTTTATTCACTGCACATTTCCCAAGCTTTATTTGATAAGCTCATTTCCCTTGGTGCCCAGAATCACCTTATTCTCATGCTTAAAGTTCTAATGTTCCCCATGCAGATTATTATTCATACTTGTGATTGTTTCTTCAGCTAATTATCTGTGTTGGAATAATTTTGCTTCTGTGAGCCTGTTTATCCCGGTGGAATAAAATGGCACAAAAGGGCACACATTAACAATGCTGCTGCAATAGCCAGGAAGCCAATTGTGTACAAAGCTTGCAGGCGCGGTCAACAAGAAGCTTAACAGGGCTTGGAACATTGTGGAAGGTTTACCAAAATAAGCAGAAAGAATTTGCATTGGGTTGAGAGGGCCGTTGAGGAACACAGCCATCAACATTTGGCCCAATCAGGTAATGAGACTATATTGACAAACGGAGAAAAACAGAAGTTGTAATCAAGAAAGCATGTTTACGAACACAGATCCTCTCTCCTACAGTGGAGCAGGGCTTAAAGACCGAGATTGGCTAGCAGCAAGGGACCTGTTCACTAGTGTACTGTAGTGTACTATAATGGATACAAACTCACCAATGGAGGATTTTGTGCACTACTAATAGAGAGGGGAATGGCTTGTAATATTACTGCAGTTGAAGGTGAATATTTATGTATTAACAATGATTTGCTTAATAAAATTCATGGTGACAAGAATGCACATCCGAGGTTAATAGGGATGCCACCAATTGTGTGTTGTCATCAGCACAGCAATAATGTGCTCTGTCTCAGATCGGCTTTGACTGCAAGAGGAGCCTAGAGTGGTGACGATCTGCAGAGGAGGAAAGCAGTGTCTGCCAGCCTGTATCAATGCTAGCATCAACCTTATCAACGCTAGCTTAAGCATGGATCAACGCTAGCATCAACCTCTATCAATGCTAGCATAAGCCTGTACCAATACTAGCATCAGCCTGTATCAATGCTAGCATCAGCCTGTGTCAATTATGGATGTATTAAGAGAACCGGATGGCGCCTTTGGCACGAAGCCCCGTTCATTCCAATGAAAGTTGCTCAAAAGCGCATGAAGCAAACATGGAGTTCCAAAATACCCGGATCTTCCATGTTGTGCGACCCAACGGACATGCGCACTAGCAACAGTTTTTTTTGGTTGTCGTAGCAACCGGTAGCAATGGCCAAATGGGCATGCGCACTAGCAACAGTTTGTTTGTGTTGTCGTAGCAACCAGTAGCAACACTGCACGTTCATCATTCCTAGTTTAATAACTCTGGATTTGGCTACTAGTAAATGTAAAAAAAAAATTAAAACCTGACGTTTTAAATAAGGACCCTTTAAGTGTTCGGGCTGGTAAGTTGACATACCCCCCCAAAAATCTTCCTGCTAAAATATAGAAATTTATTCCACCATGAAATTCGATGGGGAAAGGTTTTTTGGGGCCGCAGGGGGTCAGTTCCACCATTGGCCGTTAAGCCCATGGTTGCTTCAACTTCCATGTCTAAGCCTACCCCCTTGGTATCAATGCAGGCATCAACATATATAAACAGTAGCATCAGCCTGCAGACATCCCAAGTCTCCCCGAAGATCCGGGAGTCTCCCGCATATTGATAAGCGGCTCCCTGATGCCCGCAAATTAGTTAAAATCTCCCAGAATCTAGAGCGAGCAAGAGCGCGCATGCGATACAGAGAGTGTGCTCCAAACCATGTAGCGCGCGCATGGAAGAAGGAGAGGGAGCGAGACCTTGCATGTGTGTGCTAGTGTGCATGTGTGCCTCATGAAGCGCATGTAAGACATAGAGCATCCTGATTGGCCTGTTTCAGTAAATCAACCAATCGTTTGTCAGTGTGGGCGGGCATTTATCTCTTCTCCCGAAACAAATTAATCAATTCAGTGTATCTAGAAAGTAACATATGCGCCAAAGGCAGAGGGAGCGTGCCCTAAAAAAACAAAAGTATAAGACTCATTTTACGCCAGATTACACGAAAGTGTACCCCTGTTATGAAGGTAGATTCTCATAAGAGTAAAACATAATGATAGCCTTTCACGCTGTACAGTTTGTAAGAGTGACTTCAGCAATGCACATGGCGGGTTAAATTATTGTAAAAGACATGTTGAAGTGAGTTCAACAAGTTTAATTTCATGTGCATATTATTCAGGCCAGCTAGTTGCCAAGGCTTCATGAAAACAACAAACTCCTTAGACCCGTTTAAAGTTTAAATGGGATATAAATAAAAGCAGTTTACATAAACAGTATAAGCATCTTATATATAGTAAATGTAATCTACATATTTTAAAATAATTAACAAATAATTGCATAGGCCTATAGCCTATAGAAATTATATATTGTGCTTGTATATCTTTTAGGGACCAAAACATGTTGAGGGTAAGCGAAGGCTGCTCCAATAATCTCAGTTCTTTCTTTCAGATAGAAAACTCAGAAGGTGACTACAGCTGAGGTGAACATCTTTTATTGTGGAACATAACCTGCCGTTCAATATGTGTAGACACACAGGCAAGTTATTTAGAACAATGTTTCTAGAGGTTTCTGGAAAGTTGCTAAAATCTGTGACGCAAGCAGCAACAAAGTACAAAAAAAGCATGAAACAAAAGTAAAAGTAAAAGGCCTAGAAAATAGGCCTAGGCTACGGGGGGGGGGGGGCTTTGGGATACCTCCCTGAAATGACTTTTTGCAGGTTGGGATGTCTGAGCCTGTATCAAAGCAAGCATCAACCTCTGTCAACGCTATCATCAGCCTGTATTAACGCTAGCATCAGCCTGTATCAACGCTAGCATCGGCATGTATCAACGCTAGCATCAACCTGTGTCAACCTGGGATGAACAACTCCAGGTTTTTTGGAAACGACCCTGACTTCGACTCCCTGTGGTTGGAGGCGATGGAGGCGACACTTTCTCGACTCCGACTGTTAAGTGAGGGACTCAAAATATATTTGAATGCCTGGGCAGTGCCACTGTTTTAATAAGTATTACCATTCGCTCAACCACGTCATCAAACATAAATCACATAGCTAAATACAGTATAAATACAGTCGTATACAGACTTTTAGGCACCCCTGACAATTTCCATGATTTTCATTTATACAGTGCCTTGTGAAAGTATTTGGCCCTCTTGAACTTTTTGAGCTTTTGCCACATTTCAGGCTTTAAACATAAAGATATGAAACTGTAATTTTTTGTGAAGAATCAACAACAAGTGGGACACAATCATGAAGTGGAACAAAATTTATTGGATATTTCAAACTTTTTTAACAAATAAAAAACTGAAAAATTGGGCGTGCAAAATTATTCAGCTGTTAACACTTTGTAGTGCCACCTTTTGCTGCGATTACAGCTGTAAGTCGCTTGGGGTATGTCTCTATCAGTTCTGCACATCGAGAGACTGAAATTTTTGCCCATTCCTCCTTGCAAAACAGCTCGAGCTCAGTGAGGTTGGATGGAGAGCATTTGTGAACAGCAGTTTTCAGTTCTTTCCACAGATTCTCGATTGGATTCAGGTCTGGACTTTGACTTGGCCATTCTAACACCTGGATATGTTTATTTGTGAACCATTCCATTGTAGATTTT
>JACXGM010002962.1:6549-24567 GCA_016801145.1 Umbra pygmaea | reverse complement strand
AGAAGACCAATCTCCATCCCAGTCTCAGGTCTTTTGCAGACTCCATCAGGTTTTCCTCCAGAATGGTCCTGTATTTGGCTCCATCCATCTTCCCATCAATTTTAGCCATCTTCCCTGTCCCTGCTGAAGAAAAGCAGGCCAAAACCATGATGCTGCCACCACCATGTTTGACAGTGGGGATGGCGTGTTCAGGGTGATGAGCGGTGTTGCTTTTACGCCAAACATAAGGTTTCATCTGACCAGAGCACCTTCTGCTTCACAATTACTTGTATAAAAATCTACTCAAGTACAAGTAAAAGTTACTTTTTTAACCTCCAAAAATAACATTTATATTGATTTAATGGGCCCTATCTTACACCCGGCGCAATTGACTTTTTACACAAACGCATGTATCATTCCTATCTTACACTCAACGCATATGGGACTTTTCCCTCCACAGACGCGCGTCGGTAAATTAGGGAATGCATTTGCGTTTGTTGGGCGGTTCAGCTAAAAGAAGAGGCGTGTTCCGGCGCAAACGTTCCCTGGTGCTATCTTGCAGTTGCCGAAAACAATTCCGCCACTGACCAGGAAAAACCTGGATAAAAGTCAGTGGCGTGTTATTCATATGCTATTTTAAGGGCGCATGCTTAATGATAATGTAGCGTGTGCACAACGCGCATACACTTAGCTCCTCTCATCTACAGAAATGCAGCAGTTCTTTATTATTGCAATACGTAATTAGAAGGACAAATATTACCACACAAGGGAAGTCATTGTGGTGTCCGAAATGTGTAAAAAATAGGTATACATAGTGTACACATTTACTCAAATTATTCAGAATGAATTATTTGCACTAATACATCAACCTCAAGGGAACCCATTCAATCAACATACAAGTCATTTGCAATGCTATAGTAAAATCACCCATGTCTTTATGAATTACGACTCATTTATGGCAACTTTGTCATGAGAAATCCCCCCTTGGATGGGTGGCTGTGAAGGGGACAACGGCTATCCGTTAAAGACATGGTTAATGATGACACAATTTATGATGCCAGCAAGTGCACAAAATGCTGTTTAATCGAAAACACACACAAACATGCAGTGTAGCCTAATTGAACGAACATTTGGCACACTGAAAATGCGCGTCGGGTGTTTGGATAGAACAGGTACACTATTAAAGTCGCAACATTCTTTGTGGCTTGTTGTGTTTTACGCAACATTTCCATAAATCATGGATGTGTTGATGACATTAATTAGAAAATATTAGAGGAGTTCAGGAGAAGTGATGTTGAAATGCATGTGCCGTTGCAACTTAACCCAAATGCCCAGAAATACAGATTGGGAGAGGAAAGCTTATTTGACAGAGTAATTTTGGTCTAATGTTAGACTACATTGCCAAAATATTACCTGCTTTCCTCCTCTGCAGATTGTCACCACTCTAGGCTCCTCTTGCAGTCAAAGCTGATCTGAGACAGAGCACAGTATTGCTTTTATGTTAAAATGAGATGTTTTGAGAACGTTTGCGCTTCATTATTATTATTAGACTATGATGGTCGTCTTTTTGTGTAGATGCATTTTTGATGAATGAGAGCAGTCAGCGCTAATCTCCTGTGACCACTTCAACTTGTGTTTCACCAGTGCTTTTCATGTGAAGCTGCAGCAGCAGGAAGTGTTCAGTTTGCATTAGCAGTAACTTAATGCAGCATTTTTTCACAGCTTACACTGCATGATAAAGCTGATGTTCTCTTGCATTTGAAGCCAAAGTGTTTGCACGTTTTTCCTTGCACTATTTTTACTCAGTAACAGATGTGATTGAAAATGTAACAAAGTACAATACTTTAAACAAAACATACTTAAGTAAAAGTAAAATTACAGATTTAAAACTACTTCAATAAGTAAAAGTACACAAATAAACTACTCAACTACAGTAACGTGAGTAACTGTAATTAGTTACTTTCCACCTCTGCTTAACAGAGCGGTCTCACGCCATCTGCTACCTGCGGCTTGAGTGCAGAATTCTAGTGCGTAATCTGCTGCTGGTCACCCTGTTTAATCTCCCACAGCTGATCACCTATGCAATGACCTGTAGTAGGATTATCAAACACCTCCTGAACTAATGCCAGAAATCCTGCTTCAGTGTTTAATTCTGGACTCTGTGCCGACCATAGAGCTGTGGCCCAGTCTAATGCCCTGCCAGACAATAAGGAGATGATGAAGTCAACCTTAATAATATCACCCGGGAATAAAGCAATATGATGGTTGATGTACATGGAACACTGCATTATAAAGCCTGTACATTTGCCTGGTGAGCCATCGTATTTGCTAGGCATAGAGACCGGTGAAGCAGGAGGCGGAGATACCTGAGCAGTAGATGGTTGTAGAGTTACCGTGGATTTGCAGAAGAGGTGACAGAGTTCCTCAATGCAGTCTTCTTGTTCGGACAACTGGTGGTGCATTTCTGCAGGCTCCATCTGTGGGCTTGGCGAGGTATTCTGTACTGACTCAGGCTTGTTGAACAATAATAATATTTATTGTGAACAATAATGATAAAGCAGAATCCAGGAATATACAAAGCAGTCAGGGTCAGCACACGTAGCAGGCAGATAAACGGAACCCACATGACAGGGGTTGTGAGATCGGCAGGCAGGGTTCGGTACACTTAATACTTGCAGTTATAGAATAGGATCCAATGGGTAGTCTAGGGAACAGGCAGGGTCATTCAAGAACAGGCAAAAGTACAGGCAGGCAAATTCCAAAAATCAAGGTCGACAGGCAAAAATCCAAACACAGTGTTTTCACAGGGAGATTAGAATAAATGCTCGCAATGAGGCATGGAACAAATGAGTATATATACTAAATGGAAAGGAGTGCAGGTGTTCAGTATTCGGGTGATTGGGATCTGTGATGATTGCTACATTCGGGTGAGTGAGGACTGCGGGATCTGTGAGAGGTGCCATATTTAGGTGAGTAATGATCTTGCGAAATACCAGGGTCTTGTGTTGAAAACAGGGAAGCAGTGGGTCCAACCCATGAGGACCTCATAAAATTAGACAAATAATACACATTACAAGTAAATTCATCACAAATGCATAATTATATGAAGACAAAACATATCCGTTTGGTAAATGCATTGATTGTATATTGCATATACATACAAATATTTCCTGATAATGGTTTGCCTTTATGCTAGGAAAATACAAAATGGGGAAAATATATACTGGTAAAGGGATATATATAATACCAATATAGTAGGGTTCCTCAATCAACAAAAGTGTCAAACGTTTTTGCAGGGCAAATGAAGAAGACAGGATTGTACTTAATTGCGAGGTGACAAGAAAAAATTACATAATTGATGATACTTGAGAACCGGAGTTGGAAATGCTTCTCCTAATGTAATATTAATGTATACTAAATCCTAAGGCCCCCCACTCTCAGCACTGCTTCAGCATAAGTGACCTTATCCACCACCTTAACCCGCTGTGCCTCTGCTGCCTGCTTCTGAACCATACACCCCCCAAACACAGCACTGCGCTCCCCACCACAATTACAACACCTCACCTTGTCCCCTACCCCACATTTGCCATACTCATGTGGACCCCCACACCTAGCACATCGACCCTGCCCTCTGCACACAGCAGCCACATGCAAAATATTGATTCTTTTTGGAATCTGATTTGATTTCTACTGGAGTCGACACTCAGAAATGGAGTCTAAACTCAGAGAAGGAATTGACACTCAGAGAAGGAATCGACACTCAGAGAAGGAATCGACATTGGGAGTCGAGCGGGAAGGAGTCGAGTAATCGATTCTTTAAGAGTCGACTCCCCACCAGTATTATCAACGCTAGCATCAACCTGTATCAACACCAGAGGTGGGAATTTACTTGAGTAAAAGTACTTTTCTGTGTTACACTGAGTTCACACATTTTGGGAAGTCCCTATGCTCTAACGATGGGAAGTTCGGTAATTTTTCGCGAACCAGTTCTTTCAGAAAGTTTGTTTAAAAAAAACGGTTAAAAAAAACATCACCTTTTTTTTCTGCTCAAACGTAATGACATCAAGTCTATCGCGGGACGGGATGAAAAAAACATTACACATTCAAATGTCAGTAATCATAACATCAGTCAGTTAAAACATCTTCATAATCTGATAAATTTATTACAATTAAGTTTTGCATCTAAAACATCCAAACACATACAGGCAGTGATGTGCAAACGAGGATGTTTTACAGTTATAAAATGAATAAATCTGTCTTCTTTAGCACAGAAAACATGATTTTCCCCTCATTCAGGTCCTCGTTTCACACACGCTCATAACATCAGTCCTAGTTCTGTTTAGATGCCGATGATGTGGCAGTCAGTCAGTGTGAGGCGCATGCTCAGTGTCATCAGAGCTCATCGGTTCTCAAATCGAACATGTCGGAAATTAACAGTTCTTGTTCAGTGTGCTGGTGATCCGAAAACCACACTAAAGGCTGATCCAACTTTGATGTAATGTCCTTAAAACAAGTAAAAATTAGGCTCAGTAGTGTGTGTGGCCTCCTCGTGCCCGTATGACCTCCCTACAATGCCTGGGCATGCTCCTGATGAGGTGGCAGATGGTCTCCTGAGGGATGTTCTCCCAGACCTGGACTAAAGCATCCGCCAACTCCTGGACAGTCTGTGGTGCAACATGGCGTTTGGTGGATGAAGCGAGACATGATGTCCCAGATGTGCTCAATCAGATTCAGGTCTGGGGAACGGGTGGGCCAGTCCATAGCATCAATGCCTTCCTCTTGCAGGAACTGCTGACACACTCCAGCCACATGAGTTCTAGCATTGTCTTGCATTAGGAGGAACCCAGGGCCAAATGCACCAGAATATGGTCTCACAAGGGGTCTGAGTATCTCATCTCGGTACCTAATGGCAGTCAGGCTATCTCTGGTGAGCACATCGAGGGCTGTGCGGCCCCCCAAAGAAATGCCATCTCACACCATTACTGACCCACCGCCAAACCGGTCATGCTGGAGGATGTTGCAGGCAGCAGAACGTGTTCCACGGTGTCTCAAGACTGTCACTTCTGTCACATGTGCTCAGTGTGAACCTGCTTATATCTGTGAAGAGCACATGGCACCAGTGGCAAATTTACCAATCTTGGTGTTCTGTAAGCACAACCCCACCTATGGACATCGGGCCCTCATACCACCCTCATGGAGTCTGTTTCTGTCCATTTGAGTGGACACATGCACTAGAGGTAATTTTGCAGGGCTCTGGCAGTGCTCCTCTTGCTCCTTTTTGCACAATTGTGAATTGTATTAAATTTAAGATAATTTGTCGAGAGTGCAAAACTGAAGTAATTCCTTTTTTTGTGTGTCTGTATTGTTCTTATAAATCCCTACCAAATTATGTTATTTTCTTATCCGGTCTTGGTTATATTGTGATGCTATTACCTTTTGTATTACTGTTTTTGTGGTAACTGCTTACTTTTTGGAATATAATAATTTATTTCAGTTGATTTTAAAATCTGCTATAAATTCTAAACAATCACAGTCTGCATGCCAGAGATTAGAGTAGTGGCATAAGGTCCTGACTGGACCACACATGCCCCAGGTGACAGATTTTATCCCCTAGCTCCAACATTGTGCCCTTCTCTGTCTCCCTCTACATCCTCTACACAATGTGGCATAGAATATTAAAGATGTACCGGTGGTCTGGGACTTAAGCGATTACACTTTTAACCACCCATTTTTTTGGGATGTGTAATATGTTGTTTATACATTATGTGAATATTCTGTCAAGAAAATCATTATATACCTCAGTTAGCCATGAAATATCAATGCCCCATTTGTTATCCCTTCAACAAGGAAGCCTTAAGTCGGTACATATATCGGAAGTTTGCAAATTCACCAACTATACAATCATTGTTGAATTTACAGGGGCCAGACCAGCACACAAGGAGTTGATCAGGAGCAATGTGTCTAGGTATAGTGACTAGTACTGGGCAGGCTTAGGCTATGCGACATCTAAAATGTCAAGTTTGAAGTGCTTGAGCAGTTTTGATTTTGCCTGGACAGCACGACTTTTACAACCAGTGTTCATAAATCACGGGTTGCATGTTTAGGCTGTTTTGTTTAAAAAATATTTTTTTTCAAATGTTGTGAATATTTTTATCAAGGCCTTAACTGACTGTAAATGACAAATGCATAGAATTGTTTTTGTCGGTATCAGCAGTATCACTTATTTCCAATTAGCAAGCAGCTCCAGGCAATAATGGACATTGCAAATGGATTTGCAGCAGTAGAAATCTCATCCAGATTAGCTATAAATTAAAACGTGTTTTAATCTAAACCTTTAAAAAGCACATTTATTGTGAATAAAATCCATTTTGTTACATTGTTTTATTTCAGTGTGATTATTTCTCTATAGCTTGCATTTCCTCACCCAGAAATGTGATGTGTGTGGCTTTGTGACAATGATCACAAAATCAGCCAATCAGCTCTTTGGCATCTCCTCCATGACATTTCAGATGAAATTATCTGAACTACAACAGTTATTTTCTGTGCAGTTTGAAACCAGATTATCACATTTGAATGTCTCCTAAAACTAAGGCAAAACTGGCCTGCCTTTGAGACAAAAAGTTCTGCTTATCACTGTAGTTGTAAAATTATTAATGGATGTCTAGATCAAAGTGATCAATGTTTCTCAAAGGGATTTTTAGATTTTGAGTTGTCAGTCACCTAGAGCAATGTAATGTTGAGTTGGTGGAAATCCTAATGTATAGTGTGTAGGCAGTGGTCTTTATGACCCAATAAAATAGTGGTAAAGGCCTCTAAACCATAACCACTGTCCCTTAGTTCAGTAGCGCTCCATTCATCATCAGTTGGATGTGGAGCTCAATCCAGGCATTGGAGCAGCTTTGAGGGCAACTCAGAGTTCCACGCCCACCAGCTTTCAATCACTGGGGATGTCGAGTTTGACAGTAGAACTTGTTTGGTTTTTTGTCTAGAAGAAAATAAGTGCCCTAAGCTATGGTAGATGAGCTGTTAGTAAGCACATAGTCCACTGGGAGAAAGACTGTGCATGGCAGCATACTGTACAGAGGGCATTGGTGAGGAAGACAACACTGAAAACAAGCAATACTAGAAATAGCACATGTCAAATATGTGGTAAAAAACAAACTTTTCATCGATGTAGTTACAATGTAACAAAACTCACGTCACTGTATTTGTGGCAAATTGTTTAGCTGTTACTTGACCAAAATTGAGCATTTTTAACCTCACATTTAAAATGTTAGCATTTTGGATTTTTGTTTACTACAGATATTGAAACTACAGAATTGCTCCCCACTAGCTTCAGCAAATAATATAAATGGTATGCTGTTCTAGTAGTGAATACTTTATGTAAGTGTAGTACAAGCACTAGCAAGTTGCACTCTATGTAGGCTGCAGTAATCAACCATTCCCAACATGTAATGCTCCACACTAGCCTGCAGAGGGCACTGAAAAGGAGCTTTGTTCCCGTGTAAGGGATGTGTGTGAAGCACCTATTCAGTCGATGACATCGAGCAGTGGCCATTTGCTCATCGGTAGACTGCAAGGATTAATCCTATCCTTACAGGAAGAGGACACCATCTCTTTCTGCCTTGGCGGGATCAATAGGCAACATTCTCTCCAGCACAGCAGTCAATACCCAACACTTGAGGTGTCTGAGAACTAAACAAAGCCAATAATTGTTATTAATGCCTTGGATTTCCCCAAGTACTGCATTTAAAGGTAATTCCAGTGTAACACACATTCAACCAAACATTATACCCTCTGGTATTATATAAAAATTTGAAGAAACCAACACAAACACTGATGAAAATAAATCTACAAAATGGAAGCATCATTTATTTTTATAAGTATAGTGTTTGCAACGTGATTGTCGATGGTATTGCCCTTGGCTATTTCAACTATTTTGAGCATAATTGTGTATATCTCCAACAAGGGCAAAACAGAAATTCATGCTAGGGATGCCAAGTGTTTTCCTATCAACATGCTTGTATTTTCTTTTTTTGTGAGTTTATTCATCCACTATGTTTATGCAAGCAACTAAGCTAATATGTTCAGGGACAGAACATTGAATGAAACAGCTGTCTGGGATGCTTTTTATTTTACTTTTATTTAAGCAAATGTTGATTAAGGACAAATGATTATGGAATAAAGCAATTTTTTTGTGTTTGGGGTATTTTTCCATTTGGGACATTTTGGACACTGGCCTAAACTGCCTTCACCATGCCTTCCTTAAACTACATTAGAGTATTAGGTCTGACATGCAACAATAACTGAATATCCCTTTAATAGTATTGAAAGATGGATTTCTCTTGATTTTGGAGTGTTTTGAAGCTTGACAGATGTTAAAGAAATATAACTTTTAAATGCCATTCTCCCTGATTTTTTAACTGCAACAGAGGACACTGATAATTGTCTGATTGCTTAGGTATCGTAACACAAAGCTGCTCTGTCATATAGATAAAAAGCTTTGGAAAATTTATAATGTCAAGAATTGTCTGCTAAATGAAAAAGATCTCAGTAAAATGTATTGTTTTTAATTATATAAATGTGACCTATTCCCCATAAATCCAGCCTTCGAAAGCCTGTATTCCAGAGACTATATGTTGAGGACAGGAACACATTTTATGGTTTTTAAATCTACTAAAACATGTACATGGTTTGACCTGTATGGATTTCTTTATTCAGTCCAAGTAATGTTTTTCATACATTCAGGCTCAGGAAGTAAGCCATTGTCTTTTCAAAAGCCATAGACACACAATGTATACTATAAGCTTGTGCGTGGAGCAAGGACACACTCCAATAGTAAATGCACAGGGATTCATTGTGGGCTGCAGCAGAGAAAGCAAGCATGCTTCAGGGAGACGGGCCCCGAGAATTGCTTTTATTTCAGTCAAGCAGCACCACTCGACACGACACAACAGCCGCTTTAGCGGTAAACTCCAAGCATACATTCCCTAGCTCCTCTTCCTATTGAAACCCATGAGTGAGGGAGGGAGACAGGGGTTGGGGGAGCTAAATTCAATCAAGTGAAGGCCATCCCCGGCAGGCAGGGACATAAAGAGAGAGTGGGGGTGGATGGACGAGGAGGATGAGGGGAAGCTCAAGTTAAGTTTCCACTGGGCCTGCCGGGCTCCTAATGGAGCTTTGGATGTAATTGGGTCCCAGAAGGCTGTTCATTATACAGGGTAAGGCAACAAAACAGAGGGGTAGAAAGAAATGCCTCTTTCTTCCCTGTGCTCTGTCCCAACACCATTATGGGACTTGAGTTAATTAAAAGAGCAGTTGATGCCAGTGTTTTCCTCATCAATCTCACTTGTGCTCTTATTACGTTTGTACTGACAGTGGGGCTTGTCTGTCTTAGCCAGGCAGCAATGGGGTTGGGGGGTAGCTACTGGGTGTGAGGCGCAATATGTATTTCACAAGCAGAGGGTGGTATTTCAGCAAATCTCTCACCGGTCAACATTGAATGCAAAGCCTGAGCCGTCTCCCTTTAAATCTTGTGAAGTGTGAGGTGGGGGTTGAGCTCGCAGCCCAGATAGAGAGTTGTAATATTTAATTCACTGGGTGTGGCTTTACCTCCTAATCCTACAACTCACATTCCAGTAGCTGTGGAGACCATTGTAATTCCCTTCATCATTACATGGACACCCTGGAAATCTCCAGTAAAGGTGACTGCTGACACTGTCACTCAATGGGACTATTTCAAAATGTCAGCCTATAGCCTAGATTTGTCTCATTAATGTTGGTGGAAACCATTAAAGCCAACCCTTCCTTCATCAGCCTATTCTAAAGCAGACTTCGGGGATTGAGGATTTGGGCGAAATGTTCACTATCATCTGCATTTGCATAACAGTTACCAGGAGAGAGAAATTGACTGAGTAGAAAGAGATATTCAAGTGGGGGGTCAAAAGGAAGACTGCCTCTAAACAGCACAGGGGATTAGTCGGCGAGTTGTTGCACACCACGCGAGAAGAAATCCTTCACAACCAAGTGAACCATCGTACTTCTTTTTATCTAGGCATCCATATGTTTGCCAAGCAGAATGTATTGTTTCAACAAGAAAACAGAGACATCTAGACATGTTACTAGAAACACAATGACGACACCGGTACATCATTAAGTCTGTTAGTTTCACATTGTATATGACCTCGAAGGATTTACATACTGTTTCAGTAAAGACTCAAGGGAGATGGAAGGCACATCTACAGCTACTCTCTTCATCTTAAAGGCGCTATATGATGACATCTCACAGCTGAGACAAAGCACTGGATTCATTTATTTTACATATGATGTTATACCTACCAGGGCTTTAATGGAAAATACAAAGGTGGTGAGCCCAACTTGGCAGTTATAGGCATGCCAAAATTAAGTAAGGTTTATGTTAGAGTAAGATTGGGTTGAGATCTTGACATTAAAAAGCAGAGATTACAAATACGTTTTTGTTGTTGAGGCTTGTGTTTAAGTGTGTTTTCACATCCTAGTTAAGGGTTGAACCTGTTTGTGGACATTAGGTTACAGTTGGTTGAGGGTTCCGTGTGGTGTAGTGGGCTAAGTCGCTGCCTTGCAGGACAAACTACATAATGATAGTCAGTGGTTCGAGTAAGATTACGGCTTCTTCAACTTTGCCCGGAACCTCCAGCAAGAGGCAACACAAATTGACAAAGTGCTGCCTGGGATTTGGGATATATAAATCTGATTATCTACCTTGCCATTTCGCTCTCCAGCAGAAGTATATTTGGTGAGCGAAATCAACCCACACATGATGTGACTTTTTTGACAAAGTTTCCTGTTTCGAGCAAAATCACACGTCATAACCTTTAAACATCACTGAAATCACACGTCATAACCTTTAAACATCACTGAAACCACACGTCATAACCTTTAAACATCACTGAAATCACACATCATAACCTTTCATTTAACCCCCATGGTCAAACAAATTATATGGAGCATGTAAATCCATGCTAGCTGGCTGGGAGATACATTTAGAAAAGAGTAAAGGACACTGCTTTGTTTGGCCAAGGAGGGCCATCCATCATAATTATAATTAGAAAGTGTCACCTCACCTTTCTGCCTGATCAGCGACTGATTAAATATTCTCTGGCTGCGGCCAGTAATTGAATTGGGTGTGTGTGCCGGTATGCGTGTGTGTGTGGGGGTGTATAATAAACCGAAGGGCTGCAGTGGAAAGCAAAATGAATTCCGCACAGGTCTGACTGCACTAATGAGTGAGTCATGAATGTAGCTGCTTATTTATTCACATTGGGTTCTTGGGAAGTGTTCACTATTCTCTGGCAGAAAGGCTGTTAATCAGACAGGCTATATTCAGAAAACCTCTGCATCTGTCAATCATTAGCAGGTGATTAATCAAATCTTCAACATTTATGTGGAGCATTGATCATTAGCACACACAAATATAATGAACTACAGAAGCACTCAGTGTTGATTTTGATTTGAGCTGCTGTGAGGGATTCAAGTACACAAAAAAAACTAAAGTAAAAAATAAGACCATTTATTTTCAGTTCCCAAAGTATTCAATTCAAAAATCATATTCGCAAGCCATGGGCTGGTGTTATCAGAGCGAAATTTTTGATATACATATATATATATATACCACATCACAATACAGCATGACTGACCATCAACAAGACAATGGTTTGTACAAAACTATACAATGTTCATTTAGTACACAGAGCTTCAGAAGCAAGTGCAGCCATTGGCACGTCCTGAACAATGTTGCTAAACTGGGCCATCAAGGCCATGTGCCTGACGTCACTATCAGTCTACTTTAAAGACACACTGAAACACACATCAACTCCAACCCTGGCTCTCAGAATAAACACCTCAGATGGTTCACACACTTGACTTGTGAAGTCTCCGAGGAAATCAGAGGACATATTCAACACGATGACTATGAGAGGCTGAGGAAGCCATTACTGAAGAGTCCAGGTCCTGACATTCATGAGTACACAGAAAACAGCTGCGGAATATCACAGTGCTGTGGGCAGGTAATGAGGTTAGAAAAAGCTCAATTGCTAAAGTAGGACCACTACAAAGTTTTCATGAAGGGTGTGTGTTATGTTAGCTTAAGATCTACGGAATGAGAAACTCATGCCACGAGCAGCCGGGATAGTGCTCCAGCCAGTAAAGGGTACTCCACTTAGGAACAGGCCATTTGATAGGCTGAAAACATAAAGGGTACAGTGGACACCCAGTCCCACAATGTGAGAATTATGTCTTAAAAGAGATTTATAGGGCAGGTCTAAATTGGGGGGAAAAAACTAAAAAGATAATAACCAATCACTAAACTCATAGCTGTTAGAAATGGACATGACACTTGTCTCCTTACCATAATCATGCCGAAAGACACCCAACCCAGCGAAGATTTTATGGGATCAAATGGGTTTGCAATCAAGCAGTAAAGATTTATCTGACAGCACAATGCATCACTAAACAGTATAGTTTAATATGGAGAGAATACCAATCTACAGTGGGAGATCCACTGATACAAATAAAGGTATATCAAATACCCTTTAAAGACAATACCCTTCAATGATTTTGTAAACCAAGAACGATCTTAAAACACACAAAAACAGTTTAACCGTTTTGTTTTTCTCTGAGAGAAATAGAGTAAACAGCATTCTAACAGCTGTAGCTGCATGTAATAATGGAGGGTTGCTATGTTTATTGGCAGGAAGAAATTTTATTTTGTCGGAGCTTTAAGCCTTATACATGTTCTCCCTCTGCTGGCCTCTGTCTGAACTACGGTTGGTTGTGGACAGAAAGAGGGGACAGTCCCAGGCCCCCTGCAACTTATCGAGTGATGGTATGGCACACAGAGGTGATATTCCAAGTGGTCTTAAGAGTCTTAAAAGAGGCGATCTAGAGCCCAAACCGAGCTGGGGTGTGCTTTGGGGTCATGGGGGCTTCTTCTTTCCTTCCTGGAGTGCAGATCTTCACAGCCCTGTTGACACAGAATAACACATTAACAATGACACATGAAAACAAGGACATGTCATTTCCCAAACACAATTTCTACCATTTAGGTTGTGCTAGTTTTACTAAAACATTGTCTTGCTTAGGCCGTCTACATTGCAGTGACATGCTCATTGATTCACATTCTCTTTCAATCTGCCACTGTATTGTAAATCAAAGAAATATTGAGCCAGATCCTGTGCCAGAATTGTTGTTTTAGGGTATTATTGTCACAATATCAACAGTTTACTAATAATAGATTCCATTATATCTAGTGTGAAGGAGGATAGTACTGAAGAAGAAAGAGGCTAGTAGTCTAGTAGTGAGGGAGGAAGAGGCTAATAATGAAAAAGGAAGAGGCTAATAATGAAAGAGGAAGAGGCTAATAGTGAAGGAGGGAAAGGCTAATAGTGAAGGAGGGAAATGCTAGTAGTGAAGGAGGGAAAGGCTAGTAGTGAAGGAGGGAAAGGCTAGTAGTGAAGGAGGAGGATAGCAGTGAAGGAGGATGCTAGTAGTGAAGAAGGAGGCTAGCAGTGAAGGAGGAGGCTAGCAGTGAAGGAGGAGGCTAGCAGTGAAGAAGGAGGCTAGTAGTGAAGAAGGAGGCTAGCAGTGAAGGAGGAGGCTAGCAGTGAAGGAGGAGGCTAGCAGTGAAGGAGGAGGCTAGCAGTGAAGGAGGAGGCTAGCAGTGAAGGAGGAGGCTAGCAGTGAAGGAGGAGGCTAGCAGTGAAGGAGGAGGCTAGTAGTGAAGGAGGAGGCTAGTAGTGAAGGAGGAGGCTTGAAGTGAAGAAGGCTAGTAGTGAAGGAGGAGGCTAGTAGTGAAAATGGAAGAGGCTAGTAGTAAAAATGGAAGAGGCTAGTAGTGAAAGTGGAAGAGGCTAGTAGTGAAAGTGGAAGAGGCTAGTAGTGAAGGAGTAGAAGGATAGTAGTGAAGGAGAAGGATGCTAGTAGTGAAGGAGGAAGAGGCTAGCCATGAAGGAGGGAAAGGCTAGCAGTAAAAGAGGAGGAGGCTAGTTGTGAAGGAGGAGGCTAGTAGTGAAGGAGGAGGCTAGTAGTGAAGGAGTAGAGTTGGTAGTGAAGGAGTAGGGTTGGTAGTGAAGGAGGAGGCTAGTAGTGAAGGAGGAGGTTAGTAGTGAAGGAGGAGGCTAGTAGTGAAGAAGGAGGCTAGTAGTGAACGAAAAGGCTAGTAGTGAATGAGGAGGCTAGTAGTGAAGGAGGAGGCTAGTAATGAAGAAGGAGGCTAGTAGTGAACGAAAAGGCTAGTAGTGAAAGAGGAGGCTAGTAGTGAAGGAGGAGCAACAAGCAGGAGAATGAAGGGGCATTTTGTCCAGTGAGGCACCCAAGCTGACGCAGCTGACAGCACAATCTATCATCTTTAATTACAGCAGCGCGACACCCTGACATTCCCTTCGTCAGTCCTCACACACAAACCAGCAAATTACAGCCATCAGGCCATGACCCTCTCCTTCACTTCACCCCCCTGCTCCCCTACCCCCATGCTCGCTCTGTCTCAGTCCACCCTAGCAGCCCTCCAGGAAGACACAACATCTTGTCCTGTTTCTTTACCAGATTCTTTTAAATGTCGGTACAACTGTAACACAGGTTCTCTGAAGACACAACTTCCAGGGATTTTTGGTCATGGCTTGACATTACCTAATCCAGTGTGTGACCTAACCGGTACTGTATCACACTCTCTACTTCAGGGAACTGATATGACAGTTGTATCTGCACATTGAGATGCCATACAGATAAATAAATCCCAGACCTGGCTCAGCAGACAGAGTCAAGTGTCCTACAGCAGACTGCCTGAGGGGAAATAACCAGACATGAAAATTTGTGGTGACCCCAGGTAAGGCTCTACCTGCACTGCCTATGCACTGCAAACAGCCAGGCTTGGAGCTGGGACATCCAGGCAATACAACCTCACAACGAGTGTGGATTCTCAACTACTCTTGCACTTCCAGTTTAAATGACAACATAAGCACTGTATATTGTGCCATCTATTTATTTTATTGTATTTGAAAATATCAAGAAAAATAGCTTTTACAGCTTTTGAAAGCTGACCAGGGGAAGAGAAAGTAAAGCCAGTCTTGCAGGTAGCCAGTCTTTAATATACATAAGTAATATGTAACTGGGCAGGACACTATGTTCATTTGCCAACCAAATGCAACACATTTTAATGTGCCAATTCTAAAATATTTTATTAGTAACCCTTCCCAAAGTGTTGTTAATTCAAGCAACACCGCAGTATGCAGTGACTAATAGCCTACCTTGCAGCCTTCTTGCCCTATCGCAAGTCAAAGGACACGACTTGGTGAGTGCGACAATTTCACATTGTAAATATAAATACAACATTTATTTACATATTATGTAAATGTTATTAAATTAAATTGGTTTCCCAGGAACACAAGAGCAGGCTCACATATTAATCTAATTCTTAATCCTTATTGTTTGAATATGATTCTTTTGGAGATGTCTGTCTGCCCACACAGAGGTAAACCAGATGATTAATTCATTTTTTTTCTGTCCTACTAAAGCCTGTTTTTTGTAAGACTATTGAAACAAAATTAATTTTTCAGATAAATTTGACGTTGAACACTGGCTCCTTTCTCGCTCTCTTCCATGGCACCAGTTACATTACAGCAGTAATGGAGGTTAGACAGGAGTCAATATTATTTATTTTTGTCTCATCTGGAGGGAGTGGAGGTGAGAAAAGCTCATCAGTGATAGTGAGATAAAAGAGCCATAGCAAAAGAGAGAGATAAGCAAAGAAGCATCCAAATGAGCCTAATGTCGAGATGGGGTAGATGTGATACTGAAGTCTAGATGGGGGTAGATGTGATACTGAAGTCTAGATGGGGGTAGATGTGATACTGAAGTCTAGATGGGGTAGATGTAATACTGAAGTCTAGATGGGGTAGATGTGATACTGAAGTCTAGATGGTGGTAGATGTGATACTGAAGTCTAGATGGGGTAGATGTGATACTGAAGTCTAGATGGGGTAGATGTGATACTGAAGTCTAGATATGGGTAGATGTGATACTGAAGTCTAAATGAGTGTAGATGTGATACTGAAGCCTAGATGAAGGTATATGTGATACTGAAGTCTATATGAAGGTAAAGGTGATAATGAAGTCTAGATGAGTGTAGATGTGATACTGAAGTCTGGATGAGTGTAGATGTGATACTGAAGTCTAGATGAAGGTAAATGTGATAGTGAAGTCTAGATGAGTGTAGATGTGATAGTGAAGTCTAGGTGAATCTAGATGTGATACTGAAGACTAGATGGGGGTAGATGTGATACTGAAGTCTAGATGGGGGTAGATGTGATACTAAAGTCTAGATGAGTGTAGATGTGATAGTGAAGTCTAGGTGAATCTAGATGTGATACTGAAGACTAGATGGGGGTAGATGTGATACTGAAGTCTAGATGACTGTAGATGTGATAGTGAAATCTAGATGAGTGTAGATCTGATACTGAAGTCTAGATGGGGGTAGATGTGATACTGAAGTCTAGAGGAGTGTAGATGTGATACTGAAGACTAGATGGGGGTAGATGTGATACTAAGGTCTAGATGGGGGTAGATGTGATACTAAAGTCTAGATGAGTGTAGATGTGATAGTGAAGTCTAGGTGAATCTAGATGTGATACTGAAGACTAGATGGGGGTAGATGTGATACTGAAGTCTAGATGAGTGTAGATGTCATCTGAAGTCTAGATGAAGGTATATGTGATACTGAAGTCTAGATGAAGGTAAATGTGATAATGAAGCCTAGATGGGGGAGATGTGATAGTGAAACCTAGATGGGGTAGATGTGACACTGATGCCGAAATGGGCTAGATGTGATACTGAAGTCTAGATGCGTGTAGATGTGACACTGAAGTCTAGATATGGGTAGATGTGATACTGAAGCCTAGATGAAGGTATATGTGATACTGAAGTCTAGATGATTGTAGATGTGATACTGAAGTCTAGATGAGTGTAGATGTGATACTGAAGTCTAGATGAGTGTAGATGTAATATTGAAGTCTGGATGATTGTAGATGTGATACTGAAGTCTAGATGGAGGTAGATGTGATACTGAAGTCTAGATGAGTGTAGATGTCATCTGAAGTCTAGATGAAGGTATATGTGATACTGAAGTCTAGATGAAGGTAAATGTGATAATGAAGCCTAGATGGGGGTAGATGTGATAGTGAAACCTAGATGGGGTAGATGTGACACTGAAGCCGAAATGGGCTAGATGTGATACTGAAGTCTAGATGCGTGTAGATGTGACACTGAAGTCTAGATATGGGTAGATGTGATACTGAAGTCTAAATGAGTGTAGATGTGATACTGAAGCCTAGATGAAGGTATATGTGATACTGAAGTCTAGATGATTGTAGATGTGATACTGAAGTCTAGATGATTGTAGATGTGATAATGAAGTCTAGATGAGTGTTGATGTGATACTGAAGTCTGGATGGGTGTAGATGTGATACTAAAATCTAGATGAGTGTAGATGTGATAGTGAAGTCTAGATGAGTGTAGATGTGATACTGAAGACTAGATGGGGGTAGATGTGATACTGAAGTCTAAATGTGGGTAGACGTGATACTGAAGTCAAGATGGGGATAGACGTGATACTGAAGTCTAAATGAATGTAGATGTGATACTGAAATCGAGATGAGTATAGAGGTGATACTGAAGTCTAGATGATTGTAAATGTGATACTGAAGTCTAGATGAGTGTAGATGCGATACTGAAGTCTAGATAATTGTAGATGTGATACTGAAGTCTAGATGGGGGTCGATGTGTCTCTACCTGACGCTGCCTATATTACTCTTCCTGTCCTGGTCTTCTCTCCTGCTCCTCAGCTGCTGCTCTGCCAGAGACATCTCCTCCTCCATGTTGGTGATCTCCTCCTTGGCCCGCCGCCGGTTCTCCTGCACACAACACAAGGAACAGAGGATTGAGAGGACAGACAGGAAAGAGGGGTGAGAGGACAGACAGGAACAGAGGGGTGAGAGGACAGACAGGAACAGA
>JACXGM010002961.1:5246-44151 GCA_016801145.1 Umbra pygmaea | reverse complement strand
TCCGCTGCTGCTGCCTCCGCCCTCCGGACCACCGTTGCTACTTCATCCTGCCGGCCCGTCGCTGCTGCCTCCGTCCTCCGGACCTCCAGAGCTTCTTCGTCCTTCCGGTCCGTCGCTGCTGCCTCCATCCTCCGGCCCACCGTTGATTCTTCGTCCCTCCGGTCCGTCGCTGCTGCCTCCGTCCTCCGGACCTCCAGAGCTTCTTCGTCCCTCTGGCCCGTCGCTGCTGCCTCCGTCCTCCGGACCTCCAGAGCTTCTTCGTCCTTCCGGTCCGTCGCTGCTGCCTCCATCCTCCGGCCCACCGTTGATTCTTCGTCCCTCCGGTCCGTCGCTGCTGCCTCCGTCCTCCGGACCTCCAGAGCTTCTTCGTCCCTCTGGTCCGCTGCTGCTGCCTCCGCCCTCCGGCCCGCCGTGGCTCCGTCCTCCAGCCCTGTCTGCTCGACGGCTTCGCCCTGGGGTGCCTCCGCCCGCCTGGTTTCTGCTGCTGCGGTCACCTGCCTGGTTCTTCGGCCGCCTGGTGTCCTGTGGCGTGTCCTCCTTTTGGCGCCTCTGGAGCTGCGCCGACACCTCACGAGTGGTATGATGAGCGTTCCACTACGCTCCACGGAGCGCAGAATCTCCGGTGAAATTTAAGTTTCCAGGTGAGTAATCCTGATACTGATTCCCGATTTTAAAGAGTTCAGCTCGTCGATAGCGTAGTTGTTGAGTTAGTGCCTGATAAAATAAGCTAAAAATACTTAAACAAACAAAAGCGCTGCTGTATGTCTGGGAGCTCCGAGCCGCTGCGTCTGAACGCGCCGCCATAGATCAAGTATGTTACTAACTCATAGGAAGCCTGGTTGACATCACGGTACCCTAGTTGACATTATATATGCTAGATGTTATTGACCATGTAAAATGTGAAACGTTTATATTATTAAATTTAGTATTTGTGGGCAACTTGTGAGTGTTTGTCATGACATCAGGGACATTTGTGCGGATGTTGTGGCATTTGGACTAATTATTATATAAATGGATCATTTTGGTTTATTTAAAATATAGACATATATTGTGTTTAATTTGTGTGGTTTTGTGTTAAGGGACTAGCACACCACCTTCTGGACACTAGCTTAGGTAACCTGTTACTCTTGGATAGCTCACTTTACACATGAGAAGGATAATTAGGTTTAATTACCACATCGGATTGTGATTAGTAATCACTGAAGGTTCATACCACCCCTGGCCATTCCGAGTACAGATACAGATATTCCGCTCATCCCTAGCGCCTATGGTTGTGACCATAAAGCTATATTTTGTTCTCGTCCCTCTAAACTACAGTGTGCCAGAAGCTGTGAGGTGTGTCAAGGTGTTGTTGGGCATATTGTAACAATATTTGTTTGTGGCACTGGTGGTGTAGTAAAGGCTTCTTTCTGGCACCTCGACCATGCAGCTCATGTTTGTTCAAGTATTGTCCTATTGTGCTCCTTGAAACAACAACATTGCCCTTTCCAGAGCAGCATGTATATTTCTGGAGGTTACCTCTGGGTTTTTCTTTGTATCCCAAACAAGTCTTTTGGCAGTTTTGGCTGAAATCGTTCTTGGTCTACCTGACCTTTGCTTGGTATCAAGAGATCCCTGAATTTTCCACTTCTTAATAAGTGTTTGATCAGTACTGACTGATAGTTGGAAGGCTTTAGATCTTTTTATATCCTTTTCCAAATTAATGCAGTTCCAATACCCTATTAAAATGGTCTTTTGACAGTTTTCTTCTGCTCCGCATGGCTCAGTGTCTAGCCTGCTCAGTGCATCCACGTGAGAGATAACCCATTGACTGCTTTCATAAACAAACACTAATTGCAATTGAAAATGCCACAAGTGTGGGAAATTAAATTTTAATTGATTGCTTTACAAAAGAGCCAAACAACTATTTGATAATAACTGGCTTCATATGATCGCTATCCTTTACATTACAGTCAGATTTTTTGCAGGAACAGTGTTATTGTCAAAATCAATGCTGAAATTTCACAATTTCTACCAGGGTATGTAAACTTATGAGCACAACTCTATGCTTGGAGAAAAAAGTGTAAAGCATTCCAGGAAAACAACACCTTACCATCTGTTATGAACAGGGCAGCTCCATTGTGCTGTAAGTTTGTGTGGCAGCCAGTGGAACTAGTAATATTGTGAGGATGGAAGGAAGAATGGATTCAGATAAATATCAACAATTCATTCAAGCTAATGTTGAAAGGCTAATTAGGACACTGAACTGAAGAAGAGGTTGGATACTTTAGCAAAACAATGATTGAATACATAACGCACAAGGTACAGTACATAGAAAAAGTCATATCATACATGTCTTAAGTATATATTTTTTGGCGAGTTGGTTCAGTTATGGAATAACAGTGAATACTTGCAGCTGGGTGCCGCTAATAACATCAGATAAAATAAATATCGCTGAGGTAGACAAACAAAAACATTGCAGTTGAGAATCAAACTGGTGTGCAGGTAAATGCCATTGTAAAGATCCAGGGTGTTGTATTGCATAAAATGTGGACAGCACCAAAGGTAGTGAATGAAAACAAACATTGTTTAATCTGAATAAACACAGTGTGAAAATAAATGTGCCGCAATGGACAGAGCACACAACTTGGACAACACCAACACACTAAACAGGGATTGTATGTATGAACAATGACTGACAGCTAATAAACTAACAACCAGGAACTTAAATAAAGAGAGGGATGAATGGACTGAAGTCTGGTGAGTTTTTAGCAGTCAAACAAAAGTAGTGGGTAAGAGAGAAGTGGATGGCAATGAGTCCAGCAAACAGAAACAGAACAAAAAAGCTTAGAGTGGGAAGCTGAAGGGACCAAGCCTGAAATGGCTAGAAGGAAGCAACATTACAGCCATACATTATACCTTGACAACACCGTAACATTACCACTGCACCATGGAAACATTTTATATTTCGTAACTGTGTGAATCCTGTTTTGAAAATGAAGGAGCGTTACTTTCAAAGCTCTTTGTGGACATAGTAAGCATATCATGGTAAGTATATTTAAAACACCCCCTACCCCCAGCTCATTAGTATTCACCACCCCCTGATCCCACTACCTGATTTAACTACCTGATCAAACTACCTGATGTCCATTAGTATTTTAAACAGGAAGGGTCATGTCTTACTTTCAAAGGCTTGGGGAGGGTGATGTGAAAATATTGTCAGCTTGAGCGAGGGTCAATATTTACATGTTATCAGAATTAGATGTATATGCCAAAAAAGAAACAAAAACACTCCCTAATTCAAACGAATGTGTCAACTAATATACTGATGTCAACTTTGATTTCTAAATGACAACTATGTTACTTTTCAATTGTACTAAAATAAGTATACACTGTGTGCACAATTATTATGCAAGTCAGTATTTTAACCATATCATCATTATTATGCTCCTGGACCAGTGTGAAAATGTTTGGGGGCCATACAAACAGGTCAACATCAAAATGCTGCACCCATTTTTCACTATATTTCTTTACTTCTTTTCAATCTCAGCTATTTATCACTTTCAAAAAGTATTGGTTTTGTGCAAGATGATGTCTTAGAAAAAATGATGATTTCTGAGGACCGATAGCTCCTTGGGTTGATGAACCACCACTCATTCTTTTCCTCTGCATCTCCTCTTTCCAACGGTACGAAGCTTTAGTTGCATGTACAGTTTGCGACATAAATTACTTTGAAGGGATAAGCATATCAGGGGATGTGTATTTGTGTAATGAGAGAGTTTGTGGCCTAAAGTGATCAACACCCTACATGAAGGTGTGCATTTATATTAGGCAGCTTCTGTTCCTCAAGCAAAATGGGCCAAACAGTTGATTTTACTGAAAAATTGTAAATAGTCTTTCATAGGGATTCAGCACTCTTGAAATTTTAAAATTGCTAAGATATTGGGGCGTGATCACAGAACCATGAAACGTTTTGTTGTCAACAGGATCATAAGAAACGTGTTGAGGAAAAAAGATGCAAATTAACTGCCAAAGATTTGAGAAGACTCAAAAGTTAATCTACCAGGTAGTACAAGCTGCTCAGAGACATGGCCAAGGTAAGGAAGGCTGAAACCAGACCACCACTGAACAAGACACATACTGTATGTTGACATGTCAAAACTAGGCCAAGAAATATCTAAAGACAGATTTTTCAAAGGTTTTATGGACTGATGAGAGTGACTCTTGACGAACCAGATGGATGGGCCCTTGGCTGCATCAGTAATGGGCACAGAGCTCCAATTCAACTCAGACACCCGTAAGTTGGAGGTGGGGTACTGGTATGGGCTGGTATTACTAAAGATGAGCTAGTTGAACCTTTTTCGAATTGAAGATAGACTTAAACTCAACTCCAAAACCTACTGCTAGTTTTTGGAAGACAATTTCTTCAAGCAGTTGTACAAGAAAAAGTCAGCATCTTTCAAGAGGACTATGATTTTTATGCAGGTCAATGCTCCATAACATGCATCGAAGTACTCCATTGTGTGGCTAGCCAGTATGAAATATAAAAAATTTAAAGAATAATGACATGGCCTCCTTCCTCACCTGACCTAAATCCTATTAAGAACTTGTGGTCCCTTGTTGGTCATTTTATGGTAAAGGACAACAGTACACCTCTCTAACAAAAGCGTCTGGGAGGCTGTGGTTGCTGCTGATCAACACAAAAGTTGATTGTCAACAGATCAACTGACAGACTCTATGAATGGAAGGCTTATGACTGGTATTTTGTTCCCTGATTTGTTTAAAAATGTCAGATATATTCATTTTTGTTGTTTTTTTATTATATGTGAGATTGATTATTCTGCACACCAATAGTTGCCCAACAATATTGTGCACACATAGATATTCTCAAAAGAAAGCCAAGACCTCACTTTTAATTTATTAACTATTCAGGTTTGAGTTGTATTTACATTTTGGTTTAACCGAGAGCACTGTAGTTGTTCAATAATAAATAATTGTGCACGAGGTGTATCTGTAAAAGTTTCTGTTGGAATGTGTTTAAGGACAAGCTGTAAGGAATATTTGATACAAACAGCTTTCCAAACAGTTTACTTTCAAAAGAAAATAGGAGGCTTTGAGATGCAAATAAGTCATTGCTTACATTTTATTAATTTAAGGTCAGCAAAACCTTAAATTAATTAAGAATACATTAATTTGTATCAAGGAAACTTGAATTACCGTTCAAGAATGAGTAAAATGGGTCACAAATATGACTTAGAAGCAGGTAAAACTAAACACGGTGTAATTCAATGATATGAATCAAATAAAGGTTAATGTTTATTATTAATAATGACAAAAGGATCAAATGGATATCAAACAGAAGAAAGCGCTTATACTGGTAGAACTATAAAACAACAGAAATGCAAAGGTTGGAACTAAACAGAATAATTATTTACTAGATAAACAGAAACCCATAGAATAAACTGTAAAACAAGAATAAACAAATAACTGATGGTTCTACAGATAGTACTCACAGATACAAGGGGCTGAAACAGGCCAGCAAGGAACAAACACAGTACAAGGGATTAAATAGAACTTAACTAGACACTAAATACAGGCAGCTGTAACCAATAAGACATAGACATACAAAATGTAGACTCAAGCTGATATAGTATACTTAACAACCACCAGGACCCATTAGAGGGCAGCAAAGAAAAAAAGAACTTAAACATAATATAGTTCATGGGCCAAACAAGGGAAACACAGACAAAAACAGGGCTAATGCAAACTAAGGCAAAAAAACAACAATTAATCACACAAGGACTCGCGATCAGGAAGGGGAACAGTTCAGGAACAGTAGGGGAACATTATAGACCCCCCCCCCCACCAAGGTGCAGCTCCTGAGGTGCAAAAGAACAGCAAGGGAGGACCAGAAACAGAGAATGGTCCAGACACCCAACCTGCATCGGATCAGCGGGTACAAGGCCCCACAGAGGAACCAAACAGCCAGAGGCCGGACAGAAGGGGGTCGTGCCAGAGGAGGCCAGGCAGGACGAGGCCTGGCAGGACGAAGTGGAAGGAGAGTCCAGGCAGATAGGGGCTCAGCTGGCGGAGGCTGAAGCGGGAAATGCAGTGGAGTCCAGGGATGGCCGAGACAGAGGCGGCTGGCCGAGACAGACGCGGCGGTCTTTTGGCTGGCCGAGACAGAGGCTGCGGTCTGGCGGGTGGAGGCAGATGCGGTGGTCCGGCGGGCGGAGGCAGAAGCGGTGGTCCGGCAAGCTGGGGCAGAGCCGGTGGTCCGGATGGCGGAGGCAGCAGCGGAGGTCCGGAGGGCGGAGGCAGCAGCGGAGGTCCGGAGGGCGGAGACCAGGTGTGCGGCGGCAAAGGCCCTGTGACAAAGGTGGAGTCCAGGCAGGTAAAGGTGGAGGCCAGACAGGCGGAAGCAAAACTGGAACAGGTACCAGAACCGAGGCAGGTACAGGACCCTGGACAGACATAAAAACAGACACACCAACAAACATAGAGAGAGAGAGAGACAAGGGCAGGTACTGGCACAGGAACAGGGTCAGGCACCGGGACGGGGGCAGGCACTGGCATGGGGATGGGGGCAGGCACTGGCACGGGGGCAGGCACTGGCACAGGGACGGGGGCAGGCACTGGCACGGGGACGGGGGCTGGCACGGGGACGGGGGCTGGCACTGGCAGGTGGACGAGGGAAGCCCCAGGGACGAGGGAAGGCCCAGGGACGAGGGAATGCCCAGGGACGAGGGAAGGCCCAGGGACAAGGGAAGGCCCAGGGACAAGGGAAGGCCCTCCTGTGGCCGGGGAACGGGAGCGACCTCCTGTGGCCGGGGAACGGGAGCGACCTCGTGTGGCCGGGGAACGGGAGCGACCTCGTGTGGCCGGGGAACGGGAGCGACCTCCTGTGGCCGGGGAACGGGAGCGACCTCCTGTGGCCGGGGAACGGGAGCGACCTCCTGTGGCCGGGGAACGGGAGCGACCTCCTGTGGCCGAGGAACGGGAGTGTGTCATGGAGGGGGAGCATGCCAAACCCCTATAGAAGGGGTCCTTGTGGTGCCCCCCATACTGCTTAGAACAGTGCTTGAGACACTGTTCTGCAGACATACATACTGTGGTCTGAGGGATAAATAATCCAAACACCACAGGACTAGTGATGGATCCACCTTCATCTTTCCCATCTTCTCCCCCAACAGTCAAGGCTGAATCGTATTAAAAGTGCTTGAGAAGTCAAAAAAAGTAATCCGCACAGATGCATCAGGGGTGTCCAGATGTGTATATGCCCTCTGCAGCATATAAATGAGGGCATCATCATCAACACCGATGTTAGGCTGATATGCAAACTGTAAAGGGAGAAAACAACAACTAATCACACAAGGACTCGGTATCAGGAAGGGGAACAGTGCAGGAACAGGAGGGGAACGTTACAAATGTATCATTGTAAAATCCTATTTAAGTCAGTGTGCAGATGTCGGGTAAATAGGTGACAAACAGTACAGGTATTGGTAAAAATGTAAATAATCAACCTAATCTAGGCAGGTGAACAGATGTCGGCAAAATAGGTTACACATTTGCAGTACAATTATGGGAATAAATGCTAATAATAAATCTAAAATAAGTCCATGAACTGGGAAAACATTAGTTTCTGGGGAATGTATATATCCTGTCATTAATAATATATTGAAAAAAAGCTAATTTTTTTAGCATATTTTGAGATTTACTAGAGAATCTCTGCACCCTTGCTCGGTTGGCCCTCCATGGTCCCGTGTTCAGGACATACTCATGACTTGTATTGTGTAATTTATGGTCCACTGTTAATATTTAAAGTTAGAAATTTATAATTTACAAATCCCTCTTATCTTTTACGATTATATGACCATAATTAACATTTCATTTTTGACATTTTATGACAAATGCAAGTCAAAAAAATTGGGCATGCCTATCCATTGTTTTTTGTGAAATTTCGCATGCTCAAAATTAACACTATGTTTTATAGGATTGTACTTATGGCCACTGGTTAGGTGTAGGCTAGGTCGCTGCATACTTGTTTGATGCGGATATCGGAAGATCTAATTATCCCCTACAACTGTGGCACTTTTAGCTAATTAGGTTAAAATATGAAAAGAAAAAATTACCTAAATGCTAACTTGTCTGTATGGGGTGGCTCTTACTGGCCAACTTTATGTCACAAAGCAATGAACAATGTTAAGTGTGTGGGCAACTTACAGTGTAAGCCAATAAGGTCTGTTTTCTGAAAACACTCAGTTTTCTAGTGCCCATACAGACAAACAAGCATTTCGAGGACCAATGGAAAATACATGAATATATATATTTTGGACTCTTATAATATATGAAAAATGAACACACACGTGATTTATTGGACTTGGTCCACATGATGATTAAAAAAAGACATGGAGCATGGAGACAATTTAATCCTTTAAGCAATTGTAATGCACTTGACTTGAAAACACTTATTTCTTTCCATTCCTCACCTCATGAGTTTAAACAGATCACAGTTCCAAGGACACTACAGGGTCAAGCAAGGAAATTGCTTATTTTACCCAGTCACACTGTGTACAGCAACCATGTGAAGGCACAGTTGGACAAATCAAAGCCTTTGTAGGAGTCTTATCACCAGCCTTATCATCCCACACACATTTCCTAGAATAGGCCATTTTTATGTTTATGAGAGCGATAAGTTCCATAATAGTATTGGCATTGCTACTGTTTCTACAACAGTAGTCTTCCTGCTCAGCGTAAATCACAGTGTCTATTGGAAATATAAATTATTTAAATGTTTTTGTGAATTTACACTCTTGTATTGAGAAGCAATACAGTCTTTCTTGACCTCACAGTTTCTCTAGCCTACACATTTCAGTGTAAACAGCATATGAATGATTGGCTAATCACGTCACTAATGCTATTACAGTACCATTTGATAAGACTCTTCTGTTTGCTCTGATAAAGTCAAATGCAGACAAGAGGATAAAAGGTGGGAAACAAAGAAGGAATTGATCATCTGAGTTTCATTTCTTCTATAACTGCAACCTAACCTTGTGAACCTGGAATTTTCCAGATCATGTTGCAAAGTGTAAATTGTTGACTTGCTGGGTTAACTTACTGTGTGATCACATAGAGCTGTTGGTTTGGTTTGTCTTAGATGTGATCACTGTCATTTTAAATATAGTACAAAACAAGTTTTGGTACTGAGTTCATTCTACATTGATGTGTTCCAGGGTCTCATCTAAATATTACCAGTGTTTTTATTTTTTGAGGCCATCTAAAAATGCATGTATGCAGCAGGATGTCATGAAATCTTGCTTTGACAAGGGGATCAAGTGTGCATAAAAAAGTCAGTACATGTACCAAAAGGACATCTAAAATTCACTCCTCCAGTTGAGGTTGGGTAAAAGGTTGGCCCTTACACCTACCTCTTGGACGATGGAAAGAAGTGCCTTGCATTGTCTCACACCTGTGACGACTAATGCACTGGGTAATGGACTGACCACTGATGCTGAACTTGATTCCCTCTCATGTTTCATTGTCTGAAAATTCAATGTCTTCTGATCAGAGATGCCACACGTTAGTGTAATAGATTACATTGGGATGAGTTCACAATTTATGGAAAGTTCCTCAGTACGGCCCTAATGACCAGGTAAAAGACTTTCTGTAATTTTAGAATGTTTCCCATTGTTCCAACTGAAGGTAAAACACTGTAAGGTTTTACAGTTGATTTCCTGTCAAATTACAAGCTTTTTTACAGTGTTGTCATGTTTTAGGTCATAGATCATTGGTAAGTTATGAACTTCTTTTACCTGGTCAATAGGGTCTTACTGAGGAACTTCCCGAAAGTTGTAAACTCAGCCCATCCCAGAAATGTAATCTATTACACAAACTTGTGGCATTTCTGCTTCGGATGCTTGTTTAGGTGAGAAACAAAGACGTGAGCCAGGTTGGCTAAATAACTATGTCTATAAGTCACAGAAACTGTTGTGGACTTTTGAAACACACATATGAACATTCAAGTTGATTCGTTTTGTTCATATTGTTTATTTAAATTGCTACTTTGCATTTATGTAATGTGTTGCTTAGTGTATGCTTCATATACATGTGAAATTGTTGAGACATTACTGATTGAATGTTTTTTCTATTTCGTGTCCATTTCTGGCTACAGAAATAATTAATTTAACTAAGAGGGGAATATGTGATGCCCTTACATTAATGCACCACTAGATGACACCCACGCTTCTTGAGTTAGATGTACATGTGAAGTAAGAGAAGAAGAGTGAGAGAGTATACTAGGCATGCGCTATCTTCACTTAATATCCATGTATGCTATACTGTCATTGGGCATGTGTTTGCATGTAATCCTGCCTATTCATAATTGTTACTAAACAAGTTTCCTAAGAGAAATACACTTGCTTGTGCTTCTTGTCATGAAGACATAACACCAAATAAGAATTGTGTTATTTAGACTATACATTGTTTGCCAAATCAAAAAGTAAAATTATTAGCAATGAAGCTTATTCGTGTTACTCCTAGGTTATTTTAGATGAAGAACTGAGTTAGATCATGGTAAACTACAGTCCTAAATAATCTCCTATTTTTGAATGGAATTGGACATACTAATTAAAGCATTTCAATTATGTTTTAAACTAGTTTTACAAAATACTTATCAGATTGTATTACTTTTCCCCTTTTCTCATTGGCACACATTAAACATGTTAACCAAATAATACAACAGTACACAATGTAGCCCTTCAGAAAACTAGAGAAAATAGCATGTTACAACTGAAGTAATCTTTCAAAGCTGTTCCTGTTAAAGCTAACTAAACATTTTCAGTAATAACATAGCTCATAGGGTCTTTGTCATATTTTAATGTAGTCAAAGGTAATGATGGGCATAACTTACTTAATGAACATTAAATAATTGGTGTATTGTTGGAAAAAAGAATGGTTGACTTGTATTAATGTGTTGTTTAAACATTGAAATCATTGCTATTATAGAAAACAATATGGTCCCATCATGAGATAGAGATGGAATTAGCAGAACAAAACGATTCATTAAATGATTCAGTGAGTCAAAAGATCTGAATCTTTTAAAAGATTGCCCATAACTAGAAGTAGGTAGTTAATTGCATGGCACAGATTAAGAACAAAAGTTAAGTACATAAGCAACTAAAATTGCTGAATGTTCTGACAGATTGTTGTGTCAAATTGGTTGTTATTACTCTGACTTAGAAGGTGTCTGGTTACAGTTCCATCATAGTGTTAGTGTCAAAAAACATTAGCTAAACTGACATTGATTGCTAGATAGCTAAGAGATTATCAGATAATGTTAGCTAGCTCTCTGAGCTAGTCTGCTTGCACACTTTCCTGCTAACAAGCGGATGCACTTATTATTGTAGTTGATGTAGTCACAATTGTTCTTGTACTGATAGAATTGGGCTTAATAAAATACTTGCACAACATTTATGGACAGTGAATTGAAGCATGGGAACAAACCCTCACTCATTGGAAATATCTGTTTTTTCATAGATGGATATATGATTATATACTTTTTTTGGTCAAAAGAGACAGGTTCAGGTGAGAGAGCAAGGTCCAAATATTCTATTAAAATAATGTTATACATTGATATAGATCAATGCATACCTCTTATTAGATTATATTCTGTTGTGTTTGACTTTTGGTTGACAGCACATAAAGACAGGGAGGAAGAGAGGCAGATAGAGCTGAATGGAGTTTACACAGAGAGCAAGAACCGGGTGAGAAAGTGGACAGAGAGTCAGAAGAACTCAAAAGGAAATTGCGTTTTTCTGTAATGAACGAAGAATAGCTTAATGGAATTCAGGCATGTAGTCCAACCTCAGTCCCTTTCTTGTCTGAGCCATATTTTTCAGGACTGGCACTGCATTACCATATTATCCTTAAGACAGAGGAAGCCAGAAACTGAGGTGCAAGAGAGAGGCTGGTGCTGTTCAAAGCATGCTCACAGTTGACTATTGGACTTTGACATGTTCCCTTCACTGAAAGCTCTTATTCAGGTTGCCTTGACTATACCAGTTATCAGCTGTGAAAGGTCTTGTAGTGCATTGCGTCAGCTCCATACCTGGCTCAGTAATTGATAGATTTGCCACCTTCAAGGTGAGCCGACACAGTTTACCGTAATTCTCCCAAAGTAGAAGGAATGATCTGCAGAGAGGGTTTAAGGAAGAACTAAGGAGGTTTGAGTGAAATTGTACCTTAGAGTAAGATGGGTTTGGTTTTGGCATTTATTGTTTACAGTTTTGCAAGGCACTGTATCCGTCTCACATTCTCATTAGGGGCTGAGCCCCCCTAAAGGTCTGATCCTAGAGTCGCCCCTGACTGCATATTGACTCTTTGCATAAATTTAATGAAATTGTCAATAAAAGGGTTTGACACTTATGGAATGCTTTTAATTATCTTCGGTATACCATAGTAACTACTGACAAAAAGATCTATGAACACGGAAGTAACAAACTTTGTGGAGACCAATACTTGTGGCCGTCTCAAAACGTTTGACCACGACTGTAGGTCCTGCAAATTGGTAATTAACGTAATAATCCTTTTACCATGTGGTGTTTCCATTACCTCCTTATAGTAAAAATAAAGAAAAATATACATATACTCTTTCTTTCTGACAGGTGAGAAGGTTGTAGAGGCTAGGGGATATGTAGGGGACAGAGGGTGTAACATATTCCATCGAATACCACAAAGTATATAACTGTATTTTTATTTCCTTTCAAAAGGTAATGTCTATTTAACTGAACTCTTCTCGTCAGCAACTTTAAACATGTTGCTAAGCAAGTCAATTGGCCAACAGAGTAATGTGCCCTAAATCCCATGTAATACCTGTGGGGGGAGCTGAAGATGAAAGCCCATGGGTGGGAGCTAAGGACTCTGAAGTACCTCAAGAGTTTCTGTATGGAAGAATTGTCACATCCATATCCTTTCTGTGTGTGATCTCACCCCATCAACCATTACAGGAGATGACTCAGAGCTGTTATCTTGGCAAAAGGCGTGTTCACAATGTACCAAATGATGGTGGTGCCAGGACGTTGTGGCACAGGTTTTTTTATAAAATTATTACTTTAAAAAATGTTTCCTTAATTAAATGTTAGATTCATATGATTGTTTTACAGTAAGATCAAGTTGATAAAAAAAATTTCATTTTTTTACAGAGCTTTATGTTGATATTAACGTAGGATGCAAATAATTCAGGAATGCATTGTCTATATACATATTGGAACAAGGCTTTTGACAGTGTTGCACTAGTCTTTTGAAAGATGCCCTAGCCTGTAAACCAATATCCCTAGAAAGACTGAGTAACACTTTATTTGGAATGTCAATCTGTATATGCTTTACATACAAGACGTATCTACCAAACGACCCTAGCGAAAAGTAACATCAGCTATCTACTAAACTACTATACCAAAAAACATGTGATAAATTACAGAAGCTAAACAAATTCTTCCTTCTTGAGTGGAAACCTTTTAACCTAACACTAAAAGAAACCCTAACCCTCACAATAGCCCTTAACCCGTTATTCTAAACTTAACTCATGTCATCATGTCATTATGGTCTATCGAAATAAGATTTACAGAACTCATATCACTATGCAATTTGACAAGAAGTGATGGCACATCAATGCTAGCCAAAGTTGTTTATTTGTATTTTATAAGGGAGACCGATATGCTGGAAGTGGTGCTGGAGGGCAAGGAGAGGGCACTCCTCCCTCTGATCTACTAATAAATTCCCAGTGTCCCAGGGCAGTGAAGGGGATTGGCTGTTAGATGGCTGCCCTGATCTCCCATGGACCTTTCGTAAGAGTAGGGGTGCTAACCCCAGTGTCCTGGCCAAACTTCCTATCTGGCCTCATAGCATTATGGTAACCTAATCATCCCCAGCTTTCAGTTGGCTTATTCATTCGACCTCCTTCTCCCGTAACTATTCCCTGAGGTCATTGCATGAGCTTGCCTGATGAAGTAATTATAAACGTATAATGTACAAGTATGTTAATGTATGTCACTGCATGATTTTGGCCGGGCTGGCTGGCTGGGCTGGATTTAATTCAACCACAAAGAGAGCATGTGACTACTTTTTAGGTGTAACCATTATTGTTTTGTTTTTGGTTTCTACAGTAGGCATACAACCTTAAACTACTAAAAGCTACACTATGTAACATTCCATTCATTTGTCCTGACTGCCTGAATTTTACGTACATCTTTTTTTTTAAATGCGTATGTACATGTTTTTACTGAACACAGGAATTATACAGGGACAATATAACACATTTCCAAAAATACACATTATTTTGTCCATAATATGCAATTGTCGCTAGTTAGATATTGTGAAATGTCGATTTTGCTATTCTCCTAAGGTCTATATTTTGTATTAATAAGGTTCATGTTTTCAACCCTTGGATCCAATACTTCCTAACATTTACTAGTCCTAAAACATTGTTTTTGTATTTTTTTTACTTTTAGAAAAAAATACAGAAGTGTAAGTTTTCATAGTGTTGGTTTAATTATAAATGTTATTATCTGACCAGAAAGATAAAGATTGGGCCAAGCACTTTTATTTCAGGTCTACTGTCTTAATCATTTTAATTTTACTTTTATTTCAACAAGAAATGTATGACTGGAAACAAATTTTGCCTTACAGCAAAACATCTGTGAGAATTTAAGGGTAACTGCCCTGATTATGGACAAAACACTTTTTATTACCCTTTCCATTTTCACTGACCTAGTTGCATTAGGTTACTCTGAAAACCAGTCCCTATAATTAACATTCATTTTCTTGCCACTCCTTGTCAAAACCAAACAGACTGGCCTTTCAGCAATTCAACATTCAATATGTGAATGGATTTACAGATACTTATTGGTTGTTGAGACTTGACTAACAATTCTTTTCAAGATAATGTAACCTTGGAAACTAATGGTCAAAAACTAAAATCAAACTGTGTTTGTTACACCGAATGCAAGAAAGAATTATAATATTTGAAGACTAAGCAGTCTTTTAGATTACATGGTGTATGTATGGGAATGTATTTTATACAAGTAACACCCTATTTGAACATAGGTCTGCTTTGAGACAAACCAAAATCATTGGACACTAATGATTATATTGTAATAGAATTAAAGAAAGTGATTAGATTTAGCATCAGTCATAATTTGGTTGCAGATATCTCTAACTCAGTATGTCCAATGTTGGAGGTGGGTGGGACATTGTTTAATGCTCAAGAGTCCCACAGAGCACCATTTTATGGCATAATTATTTTGCAGTACATACAATTTCCTTCATAATTATTGGCTCATTTAGCAATATGAGCAGAAAAGGCTTAAAAATGTGTGCATCAACTTACACTCAACAGCTTACTTAAAACAAACATTGTTTAAAGAAACCCCTCCCTAGAAATTTTCATTAACCAAATCTTCAAGTCTTCCCATTAATGTCATTTTTACATTAATCTGCATTAGGTTCTTTGCATGAAATGCATAATTGATTGTTTGACGAATAAATTTGCTTCTTTCAGAGCAAGACGCTATTTAAATTTATTCTATTGTAGTCATGGAAGAGAAATTGTCTCTTTACCCACCTGGTGTTAACAGTTAAGGGAAAATCCCAACGAGGTGTCACAGTAATGTTAGGATACTGTACCATGATGAGCCACCAGGAGCGCTTCAATGCACCATGGCATGAAGTTTGTAAGTGTCTGAAACTCTACTGGAGGGATAAATCACCTATATTCCAAAATATATTTCCTTATTTGGTGATTTGATGATGATGATAGAGAGCGCTGTCTAACATGTCCACTCGATGTTTTGCAGTGAAGCTCCTTATATTTTATTCAGTTATAGCCTATTGTTGTTCCTCAAAGTTAACATTTTGCTTAATTAAATGTAATTAAAGACTCTGGTAGCTATCACAACATTGTGCTAGGGGCATTGCTGGAAATATTTTTGTTATGGAATTATATGAAATAGATTTTAGAACTATTTAATTATTGGAAAAATAGTGTACATTAATCATATCAATGAATGTTAGTTGATTATCTATTTTTCTCCCCAGCCACTGTTTCTTCTCAATATTGATTAGATGTATTTTGTGTATTTTACTTCCATGTAGTAAAGTTGTAATTGTTTAATTTAATTTAAAGAGGATAATGGGAGTTGGGGCATTCTTCTTGGGGGTTTTAATGGTATTTTATTTGTATTATAATCCAATTTCCCTAATAACTCAAGGTGTGTTAATGTTTTTCTTTGTTCTTTTTTAATGGATTTTATAAAATGACAGACAAAATATTTTTTGTATGACAAATCCTTATACGAATGGGATAAACGGAACATCCCTCAATATGTATTTAGTGCCCCCGCGTGTAGAAACATAAAACTACAAACAGGAAGTGACGTGTTAGGACAGCTAACGCGGTTGTCTTCGTTTATGAATGCGCCTACTGTCATTGTGAATGCAGCGCGTTTACATACAAGACACGCAAAGTAAATAGGAGCTAGAATATAATTGTAAGTAAACCACACCGTAAGTACCTAAATGTCTCTTCACATGCTAATTTGCTTTCTATTATGTCCATACCTTAGCATGCTGGTTTTCATGTTCAAGCTACTGTAGCGTTACGCTACATGATGATAATGTCTAACAAACAATAACATTCGTATAGTTTATTTAGTTAGGAACATACAAAATGATATGGTTTAATTCATTTTAGCTAGCTATGCATTACACGCATAGGTAGCCGGGACGAATAGCTTCTTTCGCTATGTAGGCTTACGTTAAACACTGGCTAACTAGCTTTCATAACAAAGAATACTGCTATTATTGTTAATAGTACGAGACAACCTAGCTATGTTGAACGCAATGGCCCCATTGATTTTGTGATTGAACTGTTGTGTGCCACACCCACGCACACACTTTACAGTTCCTCCCCATTCCTTCCGTATGCTTTGTATCCCCAGAAACCATATGGCAACACCCTTACCTCAAAAGGGACCTGGTATGGCTGGCATGGCGCTCCAGCAGCAGTCCCACCTGCTCCCAGGCTCTGGCCCGAGCCCCGGCCAGCCTCCCATGCCCCCTCAGGGAGCCCTGAGGGAGATCTCCCCTGTTTTTCTCTGTCGCATCGGCCAGGAAACGGTTCAAGACATCGTCACGCGCACCATGGAGATTTTTCAGATCACACGAGCCACACAGGTAAGTGCCAGTGTTTCCCAAATAACTTATCCACATTAATAAAGCCATATATTTTGTTGAATATTACCGAATGTCTTGTTTGTTTTTCCCCCGATTTTCCTCTCTTCTCAATTCCCACTAACCCTGCCTTGTCGGCAGCTTCGTAACTTCTTGGCAGCGATGGACTGGCAAGTCTGGATTTTGGGCAGATGGCAGAGGGTTCTTCATGGGCCGTCGTGGGCAGTTTGGGCCGGCCAACCAATCAGAGTGCATGATTGTCACAGCCATGAGGCCCTTTTAACTGTAAACAGTGCCCTTATCATTTTTCTCCTATTCTCCTATAGACCTCAACAGTCCCGCCCCTCCTCCGGTTCCAAAAGTAAATTTCTCATTCATTTCTCCCATAGACATCTGAAAATATCCATATATAAAGAGTTTTAGACCATGCCTTATGCTAACCAGCTACGACGTGACTCATAAGCATACAACATATAATTTAGAGTGAAAAAAAGAAAATCCAAAACAAGCGGTACACAGTCTTGTACCTTTAGAATTTTTGGGATTTTCTGTTTGTTTTGCTTGAAATGATGTTGTATGCTTATGAGTCACGTCGTAGCTGGTTAGCCTAAGGCAGGGGTCCCCGAACCCTTCCATGAAGGGCCTAGTGTATGCAGCTTTTCACTTTTACCTTGTACAAGGCTGATGGTGTAGCTCATTAATTGGTTAGGATCTCCCCTCACCTGGCAGTCTAGGCCCTAAGTATGCTCTAATTGAAGGGAAAGACTAAAACCAGCATACACTAGGCCCTCCGTGGAAGGCTATGGGGACCCCTGGCCTAAGTCATGGTCTAAAACTCTTCATATATGGATTTTTCCAGACCTCATTTATAAAACTTTGTGGTGGATTTGCGTCAGAAGTGGCATACGGATGAAATATAGGACGTGCGTTTGCAAAGAAATATTCAGATTTATAAAACCGTGCACAAGCACGTCCTACGCCGTTTTCCCGTTATAAATCACAATCAACTCTAAATGTGGCGCAGCTTTTGCGGCTGCATGCCACACCCACATTTGCCCATAAATAGTGAGTGAAACGCCCCCAAATTAATATTCATTGATTGAGAAATCATGGCAAACAGAGAAAGGAAAACCAAAAAAAGAAACTTCACTCAATGTGAAGTAGAAATTATTGTTGGCGAGGTGTAAAAGAGGAGGAAAATGTTGTTTGGAGGGCACAGTGTGGCCATTATGCCAAAAAAGCATTGGAGTGGCAAAAGTTTGCAGACACTGTGAATGCAGCCTGAGAGTCGGACCATGGGCGAAATAAAAAAAAGTGGTCAAACATCAAAGTCGATGCCAAAAAGCATCTAGCGCTTCATCACGAAAGTCTGCCACGGTTGGGGGAAGATTAATAAATTAGTGAGCAACATATCTGCATCATAAATTATTTGGATTTTGATGGAATAAAAAAGGCTTATGATTAATGACAGCAAATTTGGTGCCCTTATGGCAACATGAGTGCAGTCAATAGCACTGATACATTTGGGAAACCGGACATAGCTGCAAATTGTGGTTTTGTGTTTGCCTGTTCACCCGCGGTGTACGGAAACTTCATGTAGCCTAGGCTAATTATGCGACCAAGCCTATTATACCTAACATGTCTGGTAAAATCCGGCTAGGGTTGGCTGAGAACCCTGACCTGTCAGCCAATTCCCTGTGAAAAGTGCCAGTCGCCAGGAATCCTGTTATTATGTATCTATTTATTATCTACAGTGCCTCGCAAAAGTATTCGGCCCCCTTGAACTTTTCGACCTTTTGCCACATTTCAGGCTTCAAACGTAAAGATATGAAACTGTAATTTTTCGTGAAGAATCAACAACAAGTGGGACACAATCATGAAGTGAAATGAAATTTATTGGATATTTGAAACTTTTTTAACAAAGAACTGAAAAATTGGGCGTGCAAAATACTTTGTAGCGCCACCTTTTGCTGCAATTACAGCTGTAAGTCGCTTGGGGTATGTCTCTATCAGTTTTACGAGAGACTGAAATTTTTGCCCATTACTCCTTGCAAAACAGCTCGAGCTCAGTGAGGTTGGATGGAGAGCGTTTGTGAACAGCAGTTTTCAGTTCTTTCTACAGATTCTTGATTGGATTCAGGTCTAGGCTTTGACTTGGCCATTCCTACACTTGGATATGTTTATTTGTGAACCATTCCATTGTAGATTTTGCTTTATGTTTTGGATCATTGTCTTGTTGGAAGACAAATCTCCATCCCAGTCTCAGGTCTTTTGCAGACTCCATCAGGTTTTCTTCCAGAATGGTCCTGTATTTGGCTCCATCAATCTTCCCATCAATTTTAGCCATCTTCCCTGTTCCTGCTGAAGAGAAGCAGGCCCAAACCATGATGCTGCCACCACCATGTTTGACAGTGGGTATGGTGTGTTCAGGTTGATGAGCTGTGTTGCTTTTACGCCAAGCATAACGTTTTGCATTGTTGCCAAAAAGATCAATTTTGGTTTCATCTGACAAGAGCACCTTCTTCCACATGTTTGGTGTGTCTCCCAGGTGGCTTGTGGAAAACTTTAAACAACACTTTTTATGGATATCTTTCAGAAATGGCTTTCTTCTTGCCAGTCTTCCATAATGGACAGATTTGTGGAGTATACTTGTTGTGGAGTAATATTGTTGTCCTATGGACAGACTTGCCCACCTCAGCTTTAAATCTCTGCAGTTCATCCAGAGTGATCATGGGCCTCTTGGCTGCATCTCTAATCAGTCTTCTCCTTGTAAGAGCTGAAAGTTTAGAGGGTGTGTTCCTTGTTCTTCACGATGCTCTTTGTGCTTTCAACTGACCTCTGAGACTATACAGAGCAGGTGCATTTATACGGAGACTTGATTACACACAGGTGGATTCTATTTATCATCATTAGTCATTTAGGTCAACATTGGATCATTCAGAGATCCTCACTGAACTTCTAAAGAGAGTTTGCTGCACTGAAAGTAAAGGGGCTGAATAATTTTGCTCACCCAATTCGTCAGTTTTTTATTTGTTAAAAAAAGTTTGAAATATCCAATAAATTTCGTTCCACTTCATGACTGTGTCCCACTTGTTGTTGCTTCTATACAAAAATTTACAGTTTTATATCTTTATGTTTGAAGCCTGAAATGTGGCAAAAGGTCAATGTTCAAGGGGGCCGAATACTTTTGCAAGGCCCTGTACATAAATGTCAGTGAAACCATTGGTTAGCTGTAGCTGTGGTGTCATGACCAAAATCATTTCTGAATGTGTCATCTGCAATGTATGCTTTATATTGCAATATTTCACAAAAATCTAAAATGTCCCACATTAGGGCAATTCAGCCTATTTCATTTGGAAGCATCATGTTGTAGCATTTCAGTAAGTACTGAAGGCATTCTTAATATATTTTAGATGGACTTAACAGTAAGGTTTCAGAGTGGTTAAGTTTGGGGTTTTGGGTAACGCTTACAGTTAATGTAATGATAGAAAGTAAAAATTGCCCGTCTGCATCGCACTGCAATAGAGAACAAAACACACACAGTCTCTCCCGAACACTGGCATGACATACTACAGCCTCCCCCTACTGGACGCATCAGGAACTACATGGGTGTAAAACTATCTGGGCCTTAAAACTGCCTAGGCTCTGTATGTCTCCCGGCTCCAGGTCTGCAGCCTCCCCTTCTCTTTTTCTCAGCCCGCTTTCAAGCAACATCCTTGCGCTGCCCATCTCCCTGACAGGGCCATCGACGGGTGGAAGTGCCAGGGCCGTTTTTCGTCCCCAGTCCGTCACTGCTCCTTGGATAGATCTTGTTGGTTTAAATATCTGATTAAAACAGATATTTTAAAAACTGTTTAAATAAAATTATATTGTCTGCTATCATATGAAGGAATTTACATCCAAACACTGAAACATGTACCGATCAAATTTAGCAATTGATTGCATTTAATAACTGGCTGAAACCATAGACGTCACCAGCATGCTCTGCTAGGCCTGTACTAGGGCTGAATCAATTACTAGACTACACTATTAACCACGATTTGAAACATCACAGTGTTATAATAATAAAGGCTCAGCTACACAGAGTGTTTGTGTTCTCAATCATTATGATACATTGTTTTTATAACCAATGTTGCACAGTTAGGAAAATAAAACAAACATTGCAGGTGCAACCTGCAGACAGAAGGAAAAAAATTCAGACCAGCTAAAAATAATTTTCATAGTATCTGTTGTACACTGCAGCAAATATGGAAGTAAATTTGCGCTTTATTTAGTATTTGTTTATGAAACGAGGCCAGTGGATGCCTCTATAATCGTTCAAACATTGCGATGCACTTGTAGCTATAAACAGGAGCATCTACTCCTTTCTAAGTTCCCCAAATGGTTGGATGTCTCCCTATCACTTACCCCAATACATAAGACAACTATAAAGTTTAAGACGATTTCTAAGGAAATGTATGCATTGTCTAGAGTGTAGTTTTTATATGACACACTTCTGTTACTAAATGTTTATGTCATGAGTAGACAGTGTCATGGCTGTTAATTCTATATTTATACAGTGTATAAAGTTAACATGACCAAAATGCTTATTTCGTGAAACAGCCTTTCGTCTAGCGTTGGGAAATATTAAATGTTTGCTCAGGGATTGACATTAACGCTGGTCCGGTTGTCTGGGACAAGTTAAAAAAATGTCTTGCACTTGTCTGAATCATTGACTGTATATACTGCTGGATGAAAAATGTGTGACGTCACCCATTTGTTTATGTAGATCTGATTTGAGTCATCGAGTTTGCCGTTACCGGCGCAGCCATCTTGGTTGCAGATGAGACCACTTTAGAGGGTGTCTAACAAATAGGTTGGCTAATGAAAAACAGTATAAAAACAAAATGTAATGTTACTTACTGGAAATGTTTAAATCAACGAGACCAGAATTCATAAAATGAACATCATTTTGTATTGCAGAAGACTAAAAACTAGCGATTGAGACCATAAACTCTTTATGAAAATGTTTACTGAGGTAATAAATCAAGTGAGAAGTGGCTCATTTTCTCGTAGACTTCTACAGAAACCGACCTCCTTTTGTAACCGCATGTGTCGCTCCCAGCTGGAATTCAGATAGAATGCAGGTTTAAGGCACTTCCGCATTTGCATCAGCGTCCTGTGGTCTGAATGGACAAGTGAAATATATACCAGTAGTAATTTAAATAGTACAGTGTTTGAGCTAAACAAATTAACCTGCAATTGGTGACTTGTGATGTCTTTTTTGCCATGAAATCGAAATGTGTGATACCTGTGCCTGCGATTTTAACTTATGTCCTCAAACATGGTATGAGTGTACTATAGTTAACCTAACTTAAGATATCATGCAACTGCTCAATCGCTGTAATACATTTTTGACAATGTTTAATTTACATGCATGAGTGTTGGTGAAGAATTGGAATTGCTTGAAAAGAATAGTCACATTTAAGATGGCAAGTAACAGATAGATATTCTCCCAAAAAAAGTGACTCCGTTTCAATGGGTACATTAAAGCAGTAGCTAAATAATTTCTATCAGAAGAAAAATGCACGGCTAATATGTAAAATATAGGGCTATTAAAAAATATATATATATTTTCACTGTTACTGTATTAAAAGTTTCAAAAGCCAGCACCTGTTAAGTCAAAAGATTAGATCATGTTTCAACCATGTTTCACATGTTCTCTACACAGGTCCAAACGAAATGTAGAAAGGGAAATACACACATAGAAAATACTAAAATTTTTTGTCATATAGGCTAGTTGATCAAAAGAGCCCTGCATTGTTTTTACTCCACTTGTTTTGTTTTGAAATAATGACATGGATGTTTATGGAGGTATCTTATATTTTATTCCAAAGACTTTTTGTTCATTTTTTTTGTACTGGATTATTTGGTAACTGTATGATTTTTGTTTTGAAAGGCAGCACCTGTTAAAAACAAAAGCCATCAAAGAAATGTTGTACAATAAAACCTCTAAAGAATGCTCATGATTTTATACATCCCTGGTATTGTGAAGTAAATGAATGCATACTAATCCTGAAACCATGATTATTCCTTAGACTAGAATTGTACCATTAATATCTATAATCGTTGCACCCCTAGCCTGTACTGCAGCTCTTTTCAGTTCATCTGTTATTTCCATCCCATTTTTGCCTTCAATGTCTTCAGCAAGAGGAGGCCCTCACAGGAGTTTCAAGCCAAAAATGACCAAACCTGTTCCAAAGTCCAAATTCTTCCAGGTGTTTCTCATAACCTTGGTGTCCCCTCTTCCTATCAGCTACCCAATGGTGTGACCCAGAGCCAGGCTGCTTACCAGGACCGCTTTGGGAAACTCCAGGAGCACCTCCGCCAGCTGGCACTGCTTTTCCGCAAGCTTCGTCTTCTCTACGAGCGATGTGTGGAGATGACCGCAGACCTGGAGGAGGGGCCCTCAGAGGTATGGCCAGAGAGGCAGGGGTGGAACGATAGACCCAACTCAAACCAGTTTATGCAACATCAATAATGGCATAACAAAGTGAGATTAGTTTATTCAGAAAGTTCAAAAAAATTCTCCTAAGTAGCGTATATGGTATTGTTTTATTTGTGGGCAGTATTGACTCCTCACCAAGCCCTAAACCATTTTGGTGGAGCTAAACCAATATGGATTTTTTGTGATCCTGGATATCTATAATAATATATCTGCACTTTTTTCTGTTCTAGCTAGAATGAAACAACAACAATCCTTTTCTAATGAATTTGTGCCTGAAACTGTCCAGAACATGAATGATGTGCTCTCGTCACTATTCTGACTTGAGCTTGTTTTGAGAAAATTATTATAAAGATTTGAAAAATGTATCCAAATTATGGAGCTATTTAACCAATCCTTACACTGATGCAATTCTTTCCCAACATTTACGAGAGGCAATTGTTCTCGAACAATCTATCACTTCTGTCATCCCAACAACAACAAAGTAAAATTTCACTCTAACATAACTGCTTCACATTAAAAAATAAAAATGATACCACTTAAAATTATTGTAACATTTTATAGTGGCATATTTGTCTTTTTATAACTTTTTATGACAAAATTCTGATTACACTCATCTGAGAAGCATTTAGTTGTCTTAAATCCAGCTGTTGTAATATTGTGCAGTGTGTACATTAGAATAATTAGAATGTACACTACCTTTCAAAAGTTTAAGAACACATTGGGATTTTCATGTTTGTTTTATAGAAAAGGACAGTCTTTCAATTGATGTAAATTAATATGGCACAGGTACTGTACAAAAAATCAACTGAATATTATTGTATTCTACTGCACTATTTTGTGCTTTGATTGTCTTTAATGTGATGTTCAATCTTTTAAAATGGAGATACATGTAACACTGATGCCACTCACTCAAAGCAACTTGAGCTAATCAATAATTTCACACACTAAACCCTTCAAATAAACCATTGTAACATCTGAGAGGATCTAAAGTGGGCTCCAAAATTACTGGCACTCCTGACTGGCAATGCGCAAACAACACTTTAAAAACATAAACACTATAATTATATAGAAACTCAAAATAGCAATATAGGAGAAACACTACTTTTAGTGTTGCATGGAACCAACCAAAATCATACAATTATTTAACACAAAAGAATTTCACCAAAATCAAGGTTCCATAATTATTGGCACTCCTTAGTCAGTACTTAGTGCAACCACCTCTGGCAAGGATAACAGCATGGAGTCTCTCCCTGTAGTATTTGACAAGGTTAAGGAACACATCTGTAGAGATTTTGGACCATTCCTCGATGCAGATCCTTTCAAGATCATTCACATTCTTGGGTGTGCCCCTGTCAATTGCCCTCAACTCAAGGTTTTTCACCGAATGAGTTGGCCATGGCAGAACATTTATTTTGTTGTCACAGAACCATTTCTGTGTGAATCCTGAGGTATGTTTAGGGTCGTTGTTGTGTTGAAAAGTCCACCTACTGCCAAGTCCCAGCCTTCTGGTAGAGGCAACCAGATTGGTGGAATTCATTATGCCATCAATCTTGACCAGTGACCCTGGACCCCTGGAATTAAAATAGCCCCGAAACATCACCATATTTCAAAATGGGTATGAGGTGCTTCTCCTTGTATGCATCTCTGTTTTGACTCCAAACATGCCGATGCTGTATCTGATTAAAATGTTCAATTTTGGTCTCATCTGACCAGAGCACCTGTTTCTAGCCATAATTTAAATGACGTTTGGTAAGCTCTAAGCACTTGCATCTGTGTTGTGGGGTCAGCAAGGGCTTTCTTCTGGCAACCCTTCAAGAGGCCTTTGTTGTGGAGGTGGCATTTGATGGTGCTTTTTGAAACCTGGTGACCCCAATACTCCACCAAGGCCTGCAATTGTTTCACTGTGTTTTTGGGGTATTTAGTGTCTTCTCTCACCATCCTCCCTTTCCTGTGAGGCAAAATGCATTTGCATTTTCTACCCATGAGGTTTTCAACTGTCATATCTTTTTAATTTTTTAATATTTGCCCTGAGAGTACTCAGTGAAGTATTCAATGGTTTGTGGATCTTCTTATAGCCATTACCAGATTTATGAAGGTCTATGACACACTGTCTCTTTTGAACTGGCAGTTCTTTTGTTTTCTTTATGGTGTTGGATTACAAAGGGAAGTTGCATGCGTGCTACCTCATTTTTATACCCTAGTGAAACAGGAATTGATGTAATGGCTCAATTTAGGATCCCTAAGACTTAAATAAGTGGACTTTAATTCCTGGTTTAATGTTGATAATGTTAATTACAATAACCTTTAAGGATGCCATTGTTTAAGAAACGTGATTTGGAGGTCATTGATTTTTTTATTGAATCGATAAATGATTTTGGTTGGCTTCATTGACACATTATTAAAGCCACAATGTCCTCGAGAATTGAGATGCACATGGTTTCCTCGTGATTTACGATCTACTAATTGTAACTCTAGAGGACGTGCCTCCAAGAAAGTATCATCCATAATCGGCAAACAAAAATGCTGATTAATTATTATTTTGAAAACGTATAATCTGCCATGATTAATCGGCCAGTCTGATCAATCGATCAACCTCTAATCTATATTGTTTCTGATGCACGTGACACCCAGTAAATACCCATGTTAGAGTTGTCAACAGGCCAAGTGCATTCTGGTCATTCTAGGACAAGGTGTGCACTCTAATGAGTGAATGGCAGACAATTGGACACTAACAATCCAACATGAGCACAACATCCTAAGTTATTTTACTTGTTATTTTTAGTATAGTTCACTACATATGTATAAAAACAATCTGTTTCTTGACATACCATACAGTAAGGGATTTTGTGACCCACACAACTGTGTGACAGTCAGCATGGCAAACTGAATGCAACTGGTGAATAGTTTCGTGACAGAGAACACTGCAAGTTACAACGTTCATAGACCACTGACATTCCCATGACCACATTTTTAAAGTATTTTAAGGTGGAGACATGAGGAGCACTTTGTCAGCCGTGTTTATCAAACCCAGGTCTGCGGACCTGAGGTGGTTCATAACAAGTTTCCTGCCAACTTTTAATTGCATGAATGTTTCTTAAAATAGAAAGGAAATTGCACAAACAACGAAGTTATTACTATCTTAAAATGATTCATTATGGTAGGGTATGAGAAATAATCTTAATCAAAAAGTAAAAACATTTACTTTTTAGGTTCCTGAAAGGAAAGCCATTTGAGAAACTCTGATATAGAGCATTTATGTTTGCTTACTCATCATAGGTCCTTTGACCTGTCAATGTCTTTTCCAGCTGGTGCCATATGTAGGAGATGACACATCCCCAGTGAAGGTGGATCCTGGTAATGCAGCTGTAAACCAGGAGAGACAAGAAGTTTTGGAGGTTTGTGTCCCCTTTCTTTTGTCACCTGGTGAGTTTTGTTTGCGTGCCCACAGGTTGCTGCAGGCAGGGGGCAGATTTCACAAAAATTGAATGGAACAATAGGAGGTTTACAAATTCATTCCCCCCGGAGTCACCAAGCCATGTAAAATGCAATTGTCTGCTGTAAGAAGATCTATTGTTCTTGTTGGATTAGAAAGTGATGGTTGGTACTGATTGGCTCCTGTTTTTCATGGTCCCACCCACAGAAGGTGAAACAGAAGAACCAGGAGATGAAGATTCTGATGGACCAGATGAGAAACCTATTATGGGATGTCAATGCTATGCTGACCCTTAGGAAATAGCATCCCAGATTTCACTCAAACCTTTCTCCACTTCACCATGCCCCACAAACATGAGGACCATGAGCTTTCACTGCCTCACTCTAGGCCCTAGTACCTCAAACCATTGCTGTTTTGTGTGGGAGACGGAGCCCCGAAAGCTTTGGTTATTTACTTTACAGTAAAGGGACTTTTGGAGACCATGAATGGAAAGAGTTTACATAATAGTTTTTCTGTATTGTTTTGTACTCTAATATTGTGTGTTTTATATGCCATGCCTCAGGTGTTTTTCCTGCCATTTTATTGAACGTTATGATTTTGATTATGTTCTTCCCCCAAGCACTGACTCAGAACCAGCTAAATAATCATGAATTCAGTGTTATAAATTCCATTTGTTGCTAAAGAGGCTGACCTAGCAGTGAATCTTTAGGGGGAAAACCAGAAAAGCTGCCCGTATTATTTTTCCACCAACACAAGCAAGTTTCACCTGCAAACTGAACTGAAGACAATGGGATATCATTGCTATTTATCCTGTGTGTCTGTTAGCATCAACAATGTGTTTACATTAGAGTGCTAAGCAACACTGTTTACTAAGGTTGAGAACCTTGCCAGCTGTCATTATACTGTATTTTTGTACACAAGCAATAGATTCAAATTTTTCTACGTAATAAATAAATAGTAAATAAAAAAATACAGATTTTGTAAGAAATGTTAGCTTCTTTTTTAATTCTTTCAAGGGCCAGGTCAATGCAGTTGAAATGTTGCTAAAATTAGAGTAAAATACCACAGTTTGCACTTAAATGTTTTTATTGGTCTTATAGTTACGTGATGTGAAATGAACCAGTCGCTTTGCGACTTTTCCAACACCCTGGTGAACTGTGGGAATACAGCAGCCGGAGTGCATTGCACCAGTAAATGTCACCTTTGCTCCTCTCGTGTGAAATATATTGCCCTCCCCTTAAACAACAATGGGAGTCATCGACATTTGTCAAAAATTGTTGTGTCCATGCACTTGTCCGTTCTCAACTGAGAACCAATTAGGAGGGAATATAAGGCCTCCAAATGTTTCCTCCAATAGCCTGTTTTCTCAGACCCCTGGAGATGGGGCCTATCTCTTTGCCTTCAATTCTGCTCCTTTTTTTATCTAACAGACTAGTCCATGAGGATCTGTCCGTGTACATTTAACCTCCAGACCAAGGCTCTAGTACTCCATTTGGCTTTTAGGCCCGTTCCAGGTCTTTGTACTTCTTGCGCAGAACAGACACCTGGTCCTTAAAAAGCACAGGATCCAGTCGAAATTGAGAGTGGACCAAGGGCATGTAACCAAACCAGCTCGTAAAGCTGTTCACGCATTCCTGTCTCTGAGTAAAATGCTCCGGGTTGGCCCATGGAGCGCTCATCTTCGTACCCTGGAGGGAGAGGAGAGAGGAGTGATTTTAAAATCGAGGTCGTCTCGCACCATTTCACATCTATGCACAGACAGCCTGATTAATTCAAGGGCCGAGGCCCCAAGACCCAAGCCCGTAGAGACTAAGAAAAAGTGAAATATATATTGATTTTTATTAAGAAAAATGTACATCAACAGCACAGGCCTGGTTCCTGGACACAAAAGGCTCATATGCACACATAAGAGGGAGTTGGTGTTATATCAAAGTACTGTGCTTGTTTTGTTAATAAGGCCCTTAGGGCAGATTTATTCAAGGAATATGTACACAGTGTAATGCCTTCAGAATATATACAGTAGACCAGCATTTTTTAAACTTATGGGTCTCACACTCTCTGTATTGTGAAATTTCTAAACTAATTTCTTGATGAAGGACATTTTAGGTGGTGTGGCCATGTTTTTTATATTAGTTATCCAAAAAAAATGAAGGTTTCATAAATGGATAGGGTTGATCTGGTCTCTACTCTGTTAAGCATAGTACCTTCATTCTGTGGATCTGGTGAAGCACTGTGACAATGTCACAGGAACCAATTTACATAACAGGAACCAATAGCATTCATTGTCAACATAGGCAGCAGGAGTGTGCAGGAAATGGTTTAGGTGAAGCTGTTAAAATGACTGAATATCGGCCAAGGTCAATTGAAAGCAAGGTTTTAGTTTTGTGTTATTGTGCATTACCAGCAGAGCACCACATAACATGTTAATAAATACCCTAGGGAGGAAAATGGGATTAGGGTTAGTCATTTCAATTTATTGGTGTAGCTCTCATTAACGTATGTATAAAGGTGGTTTGAACATTTAGTTTTTAAATGTATGCACTCACTGCTGTAAATTGCTGTAATATTAATGGGCAATTTCACTTTATTTTACATGGTCTGTTACAGCCCCCCAAAAAGTCTCCATCCGATTCATTAACTTTCCTATTTTCTATATCTTAATCTTATCTTTGTTTTCATTAGCCTACACATGGGACTCATGGATTGAAAATGTCAGTGTCCTAGCAAGGAATTTTCTGTGTTTTATATATATATTTTTTTCATTATTTTCTTATTTTAAAAATAGGAAACCATTTATGCATGGGATATATTTGTTTATTTGCTTTTGCAAAGAAGTCTGTCTCTGAAGGGAATGGATCCCAAACCTGATTTAAAAAACAAAAACAATAGTGATGTCTATATGAGGACTATGAAACAAGCCGTGTTGCTATGTAGAGGTTGATCAGAATGACGTTTATAATATCCATAGCTGAGTCCTTTGCGTTTAACTCATCATACCATGCTCTTGGGTGTCAGCCTGGCAGTGCCATCTTATCAGAGTTAAGATACGACAGACAACAGGGCACTAAATAAGATGTTTACAATGTTTGAGAGGGCCACTTTACATTGATAAACAGGCCAGATCTGGCACTTGAACAACCTGTTGAGTATCTTTGTATAAACAAGTAATATTCAATTAGCGTACCCTTCATAAATAGTGGCACAGAGAAAAATAAATTCTGAAATTGCTAGTTTAGTCCTACACTAAAGGCATCTGAAAATACAATTCAATACGAATATTATACAAAGATGAAACAAAGTGCAAACGGTCACCTTTTATTTCTGTTTTAATACATATATTTCTTTACCAACTAAGACAATTTTTAGGTCTTATGTACGTATACACTATGGATCCAAATTTTAGAACACCCAGGTATTTTCATGTTTTTTATAGAAATTCATCGTGGCATTAAATGGTTTAAAACATACACCGATCAGATCGGCCAAAACAGCAGCCTCATATGCAACTAACTGTGATGCATTATGTGTTCTGACCCCTTTCTATCATTACCAGCATGATCCTATTCAGCGATTTGAGCTACAGTAGCTCATCTGTTGGATCGGACCACACGGGCCAGCAATTGCTCCCAATGTGCATCAATGACCTTTGACCCCACATGACCCTGTCGCCGGTTCACCGCTTTTCCTTCCACCACTTTTGATAGGTACTGACCACTGCAGACTGGGAACACCCCACAAGAGCTGCAGTTTTAGAGATGCTCTGACCCAGTCGTCTAGCCATCACGATGTAGACAAGTGTGAGGATTTGGGTAATTTTCACATTTTGAAAAATAAATCCACGTTTTACACAATGGTTTACACACAAAAAACATGATTTTGGATAAAGAGACAAAAAACTAAAATATCTGCAAAACAAATGCTAAAATATATTGTAGTTTAATCATACATATTAAATTGGGTTGATTAAACATTTCTTGGTATGTTATGAAATGTAGTCATAAATAATAAGGTAAACAGGAGGACAAATTATGTTTAAACTTATAACATGTTCATTGCGCATAACTGTCAATGTGATAATGGACCTGTCATTTTCAATAAAAATCAGTGTAATTACCACACCTGAGTGTTACAAAATTTGGTAGCTTTTACCATAAAATGGGTTGGTATAAAAAGGCATGCAGTTGCAATGAGTAATGACGTACAATGGCTGCTTTGGCACTTTTGGAAGATTTGGTGAATGGAAGAATTCAGAGAAAGCGAATATTCAGAGACCAACAAGACTTATTGGCCAATGATGATGAGTGGTTATTAGCCGGTTCTGATTACTAAGAGCTATTATGTTGGATCTCTGTGCTGTAGTGGGCCCAGGTTTACAGAGAAGCACACGAAGAAACCAAGACGTGTCTGTACCACTTTGCCAATCAGAATGCAGAGAGAAACTACAATGTGCGTCATTGCCAGGCATGTGCTGTTGGCTCCTGAAGGAGATCAGTATCGATTAATATTAATTCGGATTGTTTCAGTGACCATTTATAGGCATTTCTGTGTGTTAATTTGGTGGGACAAGATGCTCGCACACATGCGCAAAGTTTAAGAGTAGATTGTAGTTTATCTAGGAAAACCAGCATGGGATGTGGGATGACACACTATGTTTCGTTTGAAAGCAAGTTTTTCACGTGAATTCTACACACGGAATTCTACGTGATTGGATTGAGGCCCCTGATCTCAATCCAAACGAGCACCTTTGTGATTTGGTGGAACGGAACATTTGCATCATGGATGTGCAGCCAAAAAATATGCAGCAACTGTGTGACAATAATGTCAATATGGAACAAAATCTCAGAGGAATGATTGACTTTATGCCATATAGAATGAAGGCAGTGCTAAAAAAAAAAGGGTCAAACCCGGTACTAGCAAGGTGTACCTAATGAAGGTCTATCTAATGAAGTATATAATTAGTTATTAACACACAATGGCAAAGCAAATTTTTCAGCTGCCAATAAATCAGTGTCCTAATGATGAAACCTTTAGCTCATTCAAAATTAATCATGTTTTGACTACAATTTCTGATCAATTTAATGCCACCTTGGTGAATGCACCTAAGAATTTCTATGAAAACACATGTCAATTCCTAGGTGTTCTAAACTTTTGTATGGTGGTTTATATATAAGATACTTTTTTGGAATGCAACAAGTGGTGCAGTTCATGTATCAAATAACTTTTAATGTGTGTATACTCACCTCTGGGATGGGTAGCTCATTGGTCAGATTCACCATTGATGGGTGTGGCCTCACCTGTGGGCTGGGCAGCTCCTTGTACTGTTTCCTCTGGGCAACTTTGATTGGGGGCAGGTGAGTGACAGAGGAGACCAGGAAGTTCATGAGGATGTCCTCACAGTTGGAGGTTCGGTCCACCATCGCCCGCAGGGAGGGGGGCAGGTAATGGGAGAACAGGTAGTGATAGTACCTGATAAAAACAATGGAAGAATGACAGAGATAGCCAAGTGACAGTTAGGTGATGTGGACCAATGGTACCCAACCTAGTTTCGCCAGAGCCCCCACTTTTTACATAAAAAACAAGTCACGTTTCAAATTGATTTGAAAGAAAAGTCCAATATGTTTGACTTGACGATTTCAATTATTCAGTCAGCTTCTTAATGTCAGAGACAAAGGAATAGATATTCCCATACAGTTATTACTTTCATTTGACATTTTAAAAGTTACTAGCCTAAAATGTAAAAATTGGAAGTTTTAATGTAGATCAGTATACAATTGCAATCAAAAAAGGTATAATTATAAATATACATTATAAATAATTATTATAATATGTAAATCCCTGAACGCAAGGAGAGCATTAAACACTTGCTCCCAATTTCTGGGAGCCCTCCCGAAGTCCAGTTATGAACTCTGTGGTAAACAAAGTATCCACCAGTGTACTAGGGTGTAGAAATCCAGCTGTACATTAAGCCTGGTAGTACTTTCTTAGAAGGGCAAAATATAAAGGCTTAAAGGAGCTTATGTAGGACAGCTCATAGATAGGCCATCTGTTCATTGTCTATTGTCATATACAGTTTATACAACGTGTTCTGCCGTGTTCTGTGTTTGAAGCGACTAATTCCTAGGTGCATTGGTTTTATGTAGGGTTGGCCCAAGGAATCAAACCTACAATCCTGGCATTACAAAACACCATCCTTTGCTTCAGCTGTACATGACTCAACACTACCTGTGATAGAAGGCTGCTCCCGTAAGAACGATGGAGTATTCGTTAGTCCACTTAGAGGTGTATCCCCAGGCAAGCTTCACTGGGTCCCAGAAGTGACTCCTGGGCGGGTAGCCAACGATGCGCTCAGGGAAACTCCTCCACACCAAGAAGGCAAAGTTCACCTAAGGAAACAATGTGTAGTTAGATTAGTAAAGTTGCTGTCTGTTTTACCATACTTGTAAGTTCATACAATCCACTGACCATTTGACTAACTGGAGAAATCTGTCTGGTCCAAACAAACAAAAAACGGTATAGTAGCCCAAGTTTTGTTTAGGAATTTAGGTTAGGAGTAAACATTTTTGGGGATGGGAATAAGGTAGCATTTTATATTGATTATGTTAGTCCTTAGATTATTTTGAGTGTGTGTGTTTTGTACCACAGTGAACAGTCATACCTCACTGGTTAGCAGTACTGTGTCTTCATCCAGACTCAGCACCGCTTCAGTCTCAATGGCCATGTTGGGAAGGAAACGACTGCTTGTCTTCATAAAGAGACACAGAGAGAGAAAGAGAGAGTTTATTTCCATTCCTTGTTGAGTGTGACAGTGATTTGTGTATGCGAGTGTGTGTGTGGAAGATTGAAGGAATGACAGGGTACTGTCTGTTTCACAGTAGCCCCAGGGGACAACAGGATGAGTGACTGACTGCCAGGGACAAAGTTCCACTGTAACTCTCGAAGATTTTATGTGTTTTGTGGAGAAAGAGAGAGAGACAGAGAGAGAGAGAGAGAGAGAGAGTGACACAGCGTCAGTCTGGTGGCCTGACGGGTTCGGTAACTCGTCGCTGTCACTCACCTTCCTCCGGCCATCTGTCACTGTGAGGGGGACAGGCATGGGGGGCCATTTACTTCTGTGAGGGAGCGGTTTCTCACTATTCCACAGGATGATGATCTGTAAGGTGAAGGAATATAATGTGACAGAGCATAAAGGGGGAGGGTTGACAAAAACACCCGCATGATGATCTGGTGTGGGGAAGACATTTAGTGTAACACAATAAAGGCACAATGACCAGGGGCTGCATTTCAAAGCCCCTTTGCTCTACGCTTTTAAATTACATCTTCAGTAGGAAGGGGGACATAGTAACAAAGGCAGGTGATCTAGTGATAGGGGGGGGATAAAATGTGGACACAATAACAAGGCAAGGCAAGATTTAGTAGGAGAGAAAATTACAAAGGCATGATGAAAAACTAGGGGGGAGGAATAGTGTGACACACTGTAGAAGTGTCCGGCTACTTAGAGTACTTCCTCACCTGGGAACAGTACTTGGATTTTGACACAACCTGCAGAAGCTTCATGATTGGTTGAGACTGAGAGACCAATGGGGAGATGGCGTGGATGATGGCGGTGAACTCCTGACCTGAACTGACCCCTATGAAAGAGAGCGATGGGAGAAGAAATAGTAAATACAACCTCTGCATTTTGTTGACATTACAGTAAGATAATTTATTAAATGAATTAGTAGAAAAATCATGTTGTCATCATTTCTATTGAAATGAAAAATTTTGGGCTCACTCATCTATCTTTCTCTCTATAATATATAAACAAGGAAAGTACATTACCACAGTTTCATACTAGCCCTTTGTTGAAATCAAAGCCAAAACCCAGGTGTTATATGCACTGGCTCAACCATTTTAGCTACCCATTGACGTTTAAACATGTCCAGTTTAGTGACGGTTCCCTACCCAGGCTCAGGTAGTAGAATGGGAAATGAGCCAAATGAGTGGAGTATTCTGGCAGAACCAGCAGTCCTCCTGGTAGGGCATTCCACATGTACTTATTTCTGGAGACGTGGGAGAACACTCGGTCCTTAATTATCTAAGAGACAGGAATAGAGAGAAAAAACAGAGACAGAGGGTACATGGTGAAATGGAGGGACGCTGCCATACATATGCAGAACAATGTGGCCAAATGCTCAAACATGAATCATACTGTATGAGCAGGATGACTTTCTGTCTGTCTCAGGAACACAAGCTATCTGTTCAATTAATCGGTGCACTTCCTCAAAGTGACCAGAGGGTGTCAGTAAGAACGTAACATCCAATCCAATGCAAACTTATGCAAATTAACGGAAGGTGAATTAATCTCTTCTCTCAGTCGTTGGGTCATGTTCATTAACTGCACGGAAAACAAAATAATACTTTTATTATTGACACAATATCAAACAAGATGGTTAATTGCCCACCTCCAGCGTGGTGAGGACTATCTTGTCCACAGAGGAGAAATATGCCTCCCACAACATCTGTGTCCGCTGCCTCAAAGCCATCACACGCTCATTCCCCACGGCGCGCACTGTGGACGGCACCTGGGGGGGACAGAATAGAAAGCTTAGCAGATGAGGTCAATCATGTATACAACGGTATCAAATGCTCTGAATGTTTACAAGGTCACCAATTGAATTTTCCTTTCTGCAAGGTCACAGCTCTCTACGCTGCTTGGTAAAAAATAACAGTGTTATAGTGTAATGTTCCATTTGTACCTGCACGGCTGTAAAGCCTTTGAATCACCTGTACAGCAGTTAATCTCTATCGCTCTATCACTCGAAACAGCCAAAAACCCTTAATATTGAAACATGCAGAGGAAACGGGACTGACACTAGCTACACATTTAATAATCTAATAATAATCTTTAAAAGATTCTTAAATATGTACACTATATGCAGCAATACTAGATTGTCTCTTCTATAGATCATGTATCACATGGTTACCTGGAAGCAGCATTTGCAGTCACACATTACAAAATGACACTACGTTCTGGGTATAAACGAAAGTGGGTCGCGCCACTGGTACCTCTGGCAATAGCCCTGGTCTATCTCATTCATCCTTCTAAAACAATATGAATGTATCAGCTAGCTGAAGAAAGAGAAAACACATCAATTTAACCATAGCCTGTACGGCAACTATGGCAACTTAGTAGAAAATCAGTCGCTAAAGTACCATGCGATTTAATTAGGATTACATGAAATTCGTTAGCCATGCAGGAAAGTTTTCCGACTCTCAACCCGACATTGAACCCAGACGTTACTATTCGAAAGCTCCTCTGATGATAAAGACGGATGAGGGAGTCCTATCTCATCCTCATCTACTCCTCCTTGTCTTTATCTACTCTCTTTCGCTCATTCTCTGTCTCTTCCACCCCTCTCATCTCATCTCCAGATCTGAAAGAGAAATTCACCTCTTCATGATCTTTCTCTGTGTCTGATGTGCTTGGCCTCGTTCAACCTCCAGTCACCAGCTTTATTCTCTCAAAACTCAATTTCTGCATCCCTAACACCGGAGGCTGGCGTGTGTGAGTTTCTGTGTTTCTGTGTGCTTGTGATCAGAGTATGTTAGTCTATGATGTGTGCAAGTCTCTCCTTTCAAAAGGCCTTTTTTCTTCCTCTCATTTATTCATTAGCTAGCTGAATGTCAAGGTTTTTTTCTCCATTGACTCAACTGGGCTCAAACAGAATTCATCAACGTGCGGGTTGCATGTTCATGGGTTAACGCGTTTGTGTGACTGTGTTCTCATGTCTGTGTTTTTATGTGACTGTGTCCTCGAGTCATTGTGTGTTTGGGTGTGTTACATGCAGTAGTCGGTGTGTGTTTGTCTGACTGTGTGCTCAAGTCGGTGTGTGTTTGTGCGTGTTATCTGCAGTAGTCATGATGTGTTTTTTTGACTGGTGTGCTTGAGTCGGTGTGTGTGTGTGTTCGGGTGTTACCTGCAGCAGCAATCTCTCGTCTCCCTCTATAACTGCCTGGTTCCACTGGATGACATCAGAGAAGGGCAGCTCCCATCCGTTACTGAGCAACACTGGAATACACGCCGCCTGAGTGGAGGAAAGGATGGATGGAGACAAAGGAGAGGGGAAGAAAACGAGAGAGAGACTCAGTGTGACAAGTAGACAAATGAACAAGGGCCGCTGGCAAGGCCACCATTGTTCCAGTCTTCTAAAATGGACGGCTGGTCATTTCTCGATAGTGATATGCAGTGTTTCCAGGGTCTTCAGCTGTGGATACACCTAGAAGCAGCTGTCACTTGGAAATGGACGTCTGAGCAGGAAATTAATAGATGATGCAGTCTCTCTGTGGGTGAAGCTCTCATCCAGGGGTTCTGTGTGTCACAGATACTAACTTGCCAGTCCCAACAGGCTCCTCGGGGCCCCAGAGAGAAAAGCACTAGTGTTCTACAGCATCACATACACAGATCTAACAGTACCATGATCTACTAATTAACTTCACTATACAGGGAGGAGAGAGACGAAACGCCTGGTCATAAACCTGTGTCAGGACAAGAACATTCAATCATTTAGAATAAACCAAATTACAAAACAGTCAAAACAAAATAACATTACTTATTGGGAAACCAAATCCAAGGCACAAAGCAAAACACAGTGCTATCCGGCCCTAAACCAACAGTATGCAATGGCAAAGTATCTGACCATGGTTACTGATAAAAACCATAGGAAAACCTTGACTAAGTACAGATTCAGTGAGCACAGCCTTGCCATTGAGAAGGGAAGACAGAAAAACATGGCTCCCTGTAGAGGAAAGGCTGTGCCATCACTGCACCACAACAGAACCTGAGAGACAACAGAACCTGAGCTGCACACCTAACAAAATGTCCCAAAAAAATCACTTCATGGTTTCAAAGACCTCTTTGACTAAGTTAGTCTACCTGTCCTTTTGGGGGAGGACACAGAAACCTGTGTATTGGCAGCACACTGTTGCTGCCTTCCACAAAATGACTGACAGTGCTGCCTGACAGACAAATAACCTGCCATTGGTACTCATTAACAGTGTTAATATTAGTGTTGCTTTGTTTTTGTTTTATCTTTGTTAGTCACAATCTCATTTAATTGAAGTGAATGTAATAATATGTACATTCTTACATCATGCCAATAAAGCGAATTGAATTGAATTAAGAGGGAGAGAGGGAGGGAGAGTTTTCTTTCTCTCTCTCTCTCCCTCTCTCTCCCTCTCTCTCCCTCTCTCTTCCTCTCTCTTCCTCTCTCTTCCTCTCTCTTCCTCTCTCTTCCTCTCTCTTCCTCTCTCTCCCTCTCTCTCCCTCTCTCTCCCTCTCTCTTCCTCTCTCTTCCTCTCTTTTCCTCTCTCTTCCTCTCTCTTCTGGGTGTTGACAGTTTTATTTCTCTTTCTAATTAAATCACACGAGAGCAGTCACAAACAGCAAAAAAATTGCCTTCTGGCAGTTTGAAGCTCCACTATCTGCCTAACCAGAGACTGGCCCTCACAAGGACACCCAGGCAGATACGCAGATGACGGTAGGACATGCCAGGCCACGCTCCAGGTAACAGAGTCCATCTAGACATTGAGACCTCTAGAGCAGACGTGAAGCCTGGGGCTCGCCTGAGCCACTTCCCCAGAGATGCCGTGTGTTGAGGCAGACTAACTTAGACTATTCCCCTGTGCTGCACAGATTGTGGGCATATGTGTGTTGTTGTCTTTTGGTTGTTTAGATTGGGTGATGAACTGCAAAGCTTTGGGGAGTGTGTGTGTTTGTGTGTGTGTGTGGGGGGGGGGGGGGGGGG
>JACXGM010002960.1:18377-44152 GCA_016801145.1 Umbra pygmaea | reverse complement strand
GTGTGTGTGTGTGTGTGTGTGTGTGTGTGTGTGTGTGTGTGTGTGTGTGTGTGTGTGTGTGTGTGTGTGTGTGTGTGTGTGTGTGTGTGTGTGTGTGTGCGTGCTTGCGTGCGTGCGTGCGTGTGCGTGTGTCTGTGCATACAGACAAACTGTGTGTGTGTGTGTGTGTATATATGTGTGTACGTTCTTTATTATACTATTAAATTAGTTACATTCTATTCTGTCTTGCATCTGTCTGATACCCTCTTCAATTGATACACACCTTCTTAATAGCTGGAAAATGTGGGCCCTTGATTCTGTTTTTTTTACACCTTTTTGCATATAGATTGAAAGTCCTCATTTTTAATATGAGAAGTAAAAGGCCATTGTAACTTGAAATAATTTCTGAACTAATGACTTCTCTATTCAGGGTGAATATGGAATTATCTTGCCTCATCACAATTTTTTATACGTTTGAAAGTCTGATTACATTAAAAATATTTGAATTTTGAAAGATTATTATTCTATCTAGCAATGCAGTTATTGCTACTTTGCTAATTCATCTCCAAATTACGTTATGACATAGTCAATTTGCTTAGTTAATTCTCAATGTAATATTTTCCAAACTTAAAGAACATAAACTATTCATGGCTGGTTTTTATACAAATCAAAACGTCCTTAGCTAATACTTCAGATGTGGAGGTCTAAAAATACTGAAATCTGTTGATAGCATTGTAAATAAAAAGAAATGATTGCATAGTTGATCTACTGACATGTATGTGTCATTATATTGCTTACAATTCAAAGGTGTATTTTAAAGGCATCTAGGTTGTAAATATGTAGAGTATATTGGCGCTGTTGAGATAAATTGGGTCCCTGCTTGGTTCTCTTTCTCTGAAGTGTCTAAGTTAGTACTTTCTATCTGTGCTATGTATAGATGTTGGGCCCACCCTGCAACTTCCTTGGTTGTACTGTGCAGCACTTCTTTGATCCTGCCAACCATACAGTACTTTCTCCACTTTACCGAACAATATACTGTGTGCACAATTATTAGGCAAGTCAGTATTTTGATTATCATCATTACTATGCATATGTTCCAACTCCAAGCTGTATAAACTTTAATCCTGGATTTAAGCATATGAGGTGATGTGTAATAAGGGAGGGTGTGGCCTAAGGAGATCAACACATATCAAGGTGTTCATAATTATCAGGCAGCTTCTGTTCCTCAGACAAAATGGGCTAAAATCGAGATTTAACTGATTTAACTAACTCAGGAAAGTAAAAAAATTTAAAAAGTCTTTCAGAGGGATGCAGCAGTCTTGAAATTAAAGATATTGGGGCGTGATCACAGAACCATAAAACATTTTGTTGCAAATAGTCAACAGGGTCACAAAAAACATGTTGAGAGAAAAAAACGCAAATTAACTGCAAAAGATTTGAGAAGACTCAAAAGTGAAGCTACGAGGAACACTATTCCAGAACTGCAATGTACCTGGAGTACCCAGAAGTACAAGGTGTTCAGTGCTCATGACATGGCCTAAGTAAGGAAGGCTGAAACCCGACCACCACTGAACAAGACACATTAGTTGACACTTAAAGACAGGGCCAAGAAACATCCAAAGACAGATTTTTCGAAGTTTTTATGGACTGATAAGATGAGAGTGCCTCTTGATGGACCAGATGGATGGGCCTGTGGCTGGATCAGTAATGGGCACAGAGCTCCGCTTCAACTCAGATGCTAGCAAGGTGGAGGTGGGGTACTGGTATGGTATTAAAGATGAGCTAGTTGGAACTTTTTGGGTTGAATATGGACTCAAACTCAACTCCTAAACCTACTGCCAGTTTTTAGAAGACACTTTCTTCAAGCAGATTTACAGGAAAATGTCTGCATCTTTCAAGAAGACCATGATTTTCATCCAGGACAATGCTCCATCACATGGATCGAAGTACTCCACTGCATGGCTACCCAGTAAAGGCCTTAAAGATGAAAGAATAATGACATGGCCCCCTTCCTCACCTGACCTAAACCCTACTGAGGACAAGTGGTCCCTTCTTAAATGGTCAATTTATGGCAGAGGAAAACAGTACACCTCTCTGAACAGTGTCTGGGAGGCTGTGGTTGCTGCTGCACAAAAAGTTGATCGTCAACAGATCAAGACACTGACAGACTCCATCAATGGAAGGTTTGTGACTGTTATTTAAAAGAAGGGTGGCTACATTGGTCACTGATTTGTTTTGAAATGTCAGTAATGTTTATTTGTAAATTTTGAGTTGTTTGTTTACTATTTTCACTTTAACAGATGAAAATCAACAAGTGAGATAGGAAACATTAAGTTTTTTATTTAGTTGCATAATTATTCTGCACAATAATAGTTGCCCAACAATTGTGCACACACATATATTCTCCAAAGAAAGCCAAGACCTCACGTTTACTTTCTTAACTACTAGGTTTGAGGTGTATTTACATTTTGGATTGACCGAGAGCACTGTAGCAATGATCAATAATAAAATTTATCCTCCAGATTAAAACCCTGCCTAATTATTGGGAACACAGTGTATTTTACACACTTTTGTGGAGATAAGAAAATGGCTGCCAAATCATTGAAAAACAGGCTTACTGCATTGTGCATATTCAGTTGTATGCAAAAGTTTAGGCACCCCTGACAATATCCATGATTTTCATTTATAAATAATTGGGTGTTTGGATCAGCAATTTAATTTTGATCTATCAAATAACTGAAGTCATATTTCAGTAGTGAAATGAGGTTCATTGGATGAACAGAAAATGTTCAATATTGATCAAAAAGAAATTACACAGGTGCATAAATTTGGGGACCCCAACAGAAATATTGCATGATTATTTAGTTGAGCCTCATTTAGAAGAAATAATTGCCTCCAGACGCTTCCTATAGCCTGTAATGAGTTTCTGGATTCTGGATGAAGGTATTTTGGACCATTCTTCCTTAAAAAAACATCTCCAGTTCAGTTAGGTTTGATGGTTGCATGGACAGCCTGCTTCAAATCACCCAACAGATATTCAATTATATTCAGGTCTGGGGACTGGGATGGCCATTCTAGAACATTGTATATGTTCCTCTGCATAAATGCCAGAGTAAATTTTGAGCAATGTCATTGCTTGTTAAAATATCCAAACCGGCATAACTTCAACTTTGTGACTGATTTCTCTATATTATTCTCAAGTATCTGCTGATATTGAGTGGAATACATGCAACCCTCAACTTTAACAAGATTCCCAGTACCGGCACTGGCCACACAGCCCCACAGCATGATGGAACCTCCACCGAATATTACTCTGGGTAGCAAGGGTTTGTCTTGGAATGCTGTGTTCTTTTGCCGCCATGTATAACACCTCTTGTTATGACCAAATAACTCCATCGTTGTTTCATCAGTCCACAGCACCTTCTTCCAAAATGAAGCTGGCTTGTCCAAATGTGCGTTTGCATACCTCAAGCGACTCTGTTTGCGGCGTGTGTGCAGAAAAGTCTTCTTACGCATCACTCTGCCTTACAGCTTCTCCTTGTGCAAAATGTGCTGAATTGTTGAAAAATGCACAGTGACACCATCTGAAGCAAGATAATGTTATAGGTCTTTGGAGGTGGTCTGTGGGCTGTTTTTGACCGTTCTCACCATCCGTCGCATTTGCCTCTCCGACATTTTACTTGGCTTGCCACTTCTGGCCTTAACAAGAACTGTACCTGTGGTTTTCCATTTCCTCACTATGTTCCTCACAGTGGACACTGACATCTTAAAATCTCTGCTATAGCATTTTGTAGCCTTTCCCTAAACCATAATGTTGAACAATCTTTGTTTTCAGGTCATTTGAGAGTTGTTTTGAGGCCCCCATGTTGCCACTCTTCAGAGGAGAGTCAATGATAACAACAACTTTGACACCTGTCTATGAAGTTCAATGAGCTCACCAAACCAAGTGTGTGTTCCAATTAATCAGTGCTAGGTAGTTACAGGTGTTCAAATCAACAAAATGACAAGGATGCCCAAATTTATGCACCTGTCCAATTTTGTTTTGATGCAAATTGCACATTTTCTGTTCATGTTCAATGAACCTCATTTCACTAACGAAATATTACTGTGTCCTTCAGTTATATAATAGATCAAAATGAAATTCCTGATCCAAACACCCAATTATATAAAAATTAAAATCATGGAAATTGTCAGGGGTGCCTAAACTTTTGCATACAACTGTAATATAAACAATATACTACTAAATCTTTAGTATACAGCTGTAAAGAAAATTAAGAGACCACTGCAAACTTTTCTGAAATCAACCCCATTGATAACCTCTGAAATGTGATGAAGAGGAAGATGGATGGTCACAAACCATCCAGCAAAGCCAAGCTGCATGAATATAAATTCACCCAACATCAATGTGAAAGACTGGTGTAGAGCATGCCAAGACACATGCAAGACAGTTATTAGTATTATACAATTCTATTGCAAGAAATATTGATATCTGAACTCTTCCTAAGGTAACACATTGTGTTGTTTAAAAATGAATTTGAAATTATTTTCTTTGATTTGTCAGTTGTCAATTTTATTCCACAAAAATTTATTCCACAAATAAATGCTCTGAATGACAGTATTTATATTTGGAACTGTGGTTAACGGTTGCCAGTGGTTTTTTAATCTTTTTTTTCCATTTTACCCAAACGCACACCTAAACAACAAAACCAGAGACACATGATTTTGCAGTGGTCTCTTATTTTTTTCCAGAGCTGTATACTGTACCTCAGTAATGTGTCATCTGGCACCACACACACACACAAGCAGACCAATAGGGCCTTAGTTTGCTGTTCAAAAACACTGTTAGCAATTACTCAGTGAGCACAATACACCGTCACTCTGTGCTGGGGAGAGCAGTTGGCAGCTAAAGGAAGTCTGAGTGCAATTTCCTCTTTATGAGAAACAGAGGGAGTCTTGAGGCATTAGAAGGGGTGGGAAGCGAAAGGTAAGAAAAAGGGGAAGAAATCCCTTTGTTTAATTCAGACCATCTATCATCCTTCAAAGCTGTTGCAGCCAGTGAAGGTTTTAAACTGTGTTTACTGGCCCCACTCCATTAGCTGGTTCAGACTGCTATTACTCATTACACTCTACACACATTCGAACACACACAGACGCACACACACAGACAGCCACACGCTACTATTAGGTGTTCGACAGGAGAATTGCCTTAATTGAATTACTCTTTATAAACACAGTCCTGAGGGAGGCCTGAACCGCCTGTTTCCTGATTCACTTCACCAAATGACACAAACGCACGCAGGCAATGAAGGGCGCGCACGCACACTTACAAACAGCCATAGTGGGAAAAGGTCTTGGTTTTGTTTAAAACCCTATCAAGTAAACGAGTGCGTTTGTGTGAGAAAGTGTGAGTGCGATCTGTAACCAGTGTTTTGACTAGGGATGTGCTAGCGGGGCTTAAGTCTATGCGTTAAAGGATGAATGGTTAAGAGCAGACACACAAGCCGCGACAAGGAGAGAGGTCTGCATTTTCCAGGCACTCAAAGACATTCAATCAGGCCTTTGCAAAGCAATCCTTTCCTCATGCCTTCTGAAGGGGGACAAAGTCAAAGCAAGGCCTGTTGCCTTTGTTGGCGTCCTGCGGTGTTTCCCCAGAGCAGCTGTGGATAGCATGGACACAATACACCACACCTCTCTCACATTCTGTTAAGGCTCTATGTGTGTCATAAGTCAGTAAGAGAGGAGATGTTTTGAGATCCAGTTGTCAGAAGAAAGCCCTGGATAAGTGTTTCTGTCTGAGTGGGGTGTTAACAGGATCTATACACTCTGGAAGAGAAGTGGCGGCCAACGATATTGATGATTTAAAATTACATTGATATCAACTGACATGAGTCGGGGCAGCCAGGCTAGTTTAGAAGGGCATAGGCTGAGCTGACATTTAGATTTGCATAAATGCACTTTTACAGTTAGGTAATACAAGACGTTATGTTTTTACCATTGAAACATTTCTCACAACTAATGTCCACGCCGTATAAAATGGCAGCGAGTTGAGGACACTGCTTCTAATCCCAGACAGCCAAAGTGAGACCTACTGTATGTCCTGTCCGTCAACCAGACCATTCACCCTAATTGTTCCCAAGTCGCTGCTGTAAATAAGAAAAGGATTTAAGTCAACATGTCTGGTTAAATACTCATAAAATTAAAAAACTTTTAACACACTCAACTGAACTTTTGATAATTTTTCGAAACTCCTAATACTGTACATTTTCATTGATTTCTCAGTAAAATTATTTTTTTAAAGCCCTTTTCACAACAGGAGTTGTCGCAAAGTGCTTTGATAGATAAGTCAAATGCCATCAAGTGTCGTTTTTCCCAAGAAGTACAAACAAAGCGGTTCGAGCCTGACTATGGCTTCTCTGAATTTCCCTGGACCTCCAGCACGAGGTAGCTCAAATTGGCAAAGGGTGGCCCCGGATTTGGGACAGATATGTCGGATTATCTTGCCACGTTGCTCTCCAGCTACTCCTTGTGTGCAGACCTGGCGCCTGTGAATTCAGGCTTCCTTGTTGGATGAGCAGTGTGAAATTAATTGCCCGGCAACATTTGGTTGGATGAACCATGTGAGCACACTTCACCATCCCTCATCTGTCGAGGAGGGATTGCGGAGCTGCCGACGTGGCAGGGTTAGTGGGAAAAATTGGACAATAAAAATGCGGAGAAAATGGGAAAACTCAATAAATAAATAAAGATATAACTAATAATTAAAAAAATACACTCAAAATTCTAAATAAAGGTAAATGTTTTCAAAATATGTAAAGCAGCCACATGAAGTAAGCTAAACTTAGAGTAACTTAAAAAAACTCTACATAAAGTTAAACTTTCAGTAGTAACATGTGCTATATTGTTTAATTCTAAACATGTGCTGTGCAGGAACAAGCGGAGCCACTTGTGAAGGGAAATTCAATGTTTTTTAATATTAAAATTGCTTTACACAAATAAACAGGGCTTCGATGAGCCAAAAGACCTCAAGAGAAAATACCTATCATACAGGTACACACTCTGGCACCCGCGGTAGGGGCTGAGCAGGTACCGGTTAAGGTGTAGGAGCTGAGCACCGGTCCCCGCTGTAGTGGGCGGAGCTCCGGTTTCAGGAGCAGGGGCCTTGACCCCTGGGAGTGGCGAGGCTGGCAGGAAGGCGGGGAGGGTCTCCAATGTGGCTGCGGCGAGCTGGCCACCTAGCGCTTGTGCACAGAGCCCGTGGCATTGGTTTGGCAAGGAGGCCTTCGGTATCATCAAAGAGTGCGAAGTCACTTGCACTGGCACAAAGGGCGGAGCGACTAGAACTGATATGGAAGGTGGGAACGTATGTCCACCACGGCGATGACTGTGGTCCCTGTGGAGGTGACAGTCTGTCCAGAAGAGGAGGGACTGGCGTTCAGGAGGACGCTAGCTGTCTAGTGCACCCAGTTAGCAAATGTAGGTAAGGGATGCTCTGCTAGCCAGCTAGGATCTACAACAGATGGATAGGAGTCATTGTCCCCCTCACCTTCCACATCTTCCTGCTTCGAGGAGTAATAGTCACAGTGTCCTCTTGGCCCAGGTAATACCCATCCAGGACCGCCTAGTCCACATACTCATCACTGAAGTAATCCTCCACACCACGTAGTCGCCCCGACACGCAGTGCAGAATCCTCGCTCTCTCGCTGGCACTATGGATAGCTCCCAACCGTTTGCACTACCCCGATGGAAAGGGTGTAGCGAGGCCTGCCTCCAGGTGACTGCGCTCTAGTCGGTCCGCAATGAACGCCTTCAGTTCATTGCTATCTCGTCCTCTTCCTATTCCGGTTGGTAAGAGGTTCTGCCTGCTTTCCGTGCTGCGCTCTTCCTTCGCTGTCTCCTTCAGTTTGCAGGTCGGTCGTTCTGTGACATCCCATGGAGTTTGGAAGGTGACAAATGTCAATGTGAAAATAAATGGCATTTAATCGAAAACACTCCTGATCAAAATAAACATCTATGAGGAGTCAAATGTATAGTAGAAAAATTTTCACAAAATAACACATCCACCAACACAAAACACTACGATATAACAATAACAGAAAGTGAATAACCTAACAACCAGGAATCAAATACATGTACATGCAGTAATGAGTGAATAGAAGTCTGTTGTGTGTAGTTAACTGATAAACATGACAACGGATCAGATGATGATTGAAATGTTTAGTTGGAATCAGGAGATATAACAAAATGGAGTCTAATTATTTACTCCACCTCACCAGGAGGGGGCAACCGTGACAAAAAAACGAACAAAAAAACATTCTGACTGGGACCAAGGCCAGTAACATTTGTTATATTAACACTGCACTTTTAATGGTTTTGGTGGGACTGGGAGCTGAAGCTAAATAAGGGTCTTGGAGCAGGGGATTCCTTGGACCATATGGCAGACCCTCTAGGTTGAAGGACATCACTGGTTCATAGACACAGGCTATTCGTCACTGACACACAACCTTAGGAGCCTTAATCGGGGGAGAACACACACCCACGCATGCATCCCTGCTCACACAAACACATACTCCTCTGACCCCCACTCACCTAAACAGGTCCTGAGCGATGTTCATATAGGAGTTGACACACATCGACCAGTGATAATGACCTGCCGTAATCCACCGTGTTGCAATACAGAGGTTAATATATATCACAGCTCTATCTCTCTAACCCCCCACCGCCCGTTCAGTTGTGACCTTGCCCCCACCTCAGACTTCATACAGCACCAGGGGCCCCTGGCCAACTGTAATGGGCCCCTGAGGGTCTGTCAGCTCCTCAGCCTGTGAAGTCAGCAAGTGGACAAGAGAGACAACTCTGCGATTCACCCAAAACTGAATTCTTACAAAGGATTGCATGCGTGGACAAAGTGATACACACACACACACACACACACACACACACAACAGGCCTGTATATTCTTAACTCACACATAATCAAAACGCAGTGTCAACATTGTTGGGGTTTTTCCGCTATTTGTCACAGCGGAAAGGCCTTGGTGTGTCTGACTCTCGCCCGCCAGGAGACATTGTTTGAATACTGTGAGATACGGAAGAATAAGCACAGCAGTATCAGCTTGGTGTGTATTTGATAGATCACGTGTGTTGGATGTTACATCTGTCTAAGGCAGTGCATTAGACGGAACATCAACAATGTTTCCCATCCAGTTATGTGCTGTTTCAGTCGCGTGACGGTAAATAGGATGTTTTCTCCCTGACCTTTTCTCCACCTCTTTCCACTTATTCTCTCTCCTTTTTTCTCCTTGCTCTCCCAAGACTGCCTTCTCATGTTTGTCACTATGTCTAAGTCCTCTCCTACAATGTCATTCTCTCTTTTCTTTCTACATATCCAAACTTTCACAGTGTCTGCTCCATATATGTAACCATCCAGCCTTCACAATGTCTCCTCTCAAGGTATGTTTTGTATATATGTGGGTATGTTTCTGTGTTAGACACATAAACAGGGAGGACATTTTTGTTTTTATTGTCAGCCCATTGTAAGGGCAATGATACAGCCTAAAACCCATCCTCACCTACTAGGTCTTTTCACCTGGAACAGAGGAACATCGTCACCTCTGAAAGAAAGAGCATCCCATCTGATTGTTTGTTGGGGCCGTAGTGTCTTGCATTTTCAGTACAGAATGTGATAATTATTCCACGCTGTGGAAAAAGGTGTGTGTGTGAATGCGTGTCCCAAGACATGCCCTGTGGACGAACCCTGAACAACCACGCATGGGTGTAAATTGACTGTCATTATGTTACTTTGGGTGTCTGATTAGACAACAGTGTTTGTTTCTGGGTCTGAATCGGCTTGGTTCTTCCATCCCTGTCATAATATTGTGTTTACACATGCCATGGCGAGGGCACTGATTAGATAAAACACAAGCTCAGACTTAATTAATGCACGAATCACAATTGCCCACACACGTTAACAAATGGCACACTGATCTGGAGAGGCTGGAACAAACAAGCAATGTTCCGTCTGGTGTGGAAATGTAGCCACATAATGCGACCTGAACCTGCAAGCTTCAAAGGCTACACAGATATCACTCCAATAGCCGTAGTGAAAAGGCTTACAATTTGGCACAAGTAGCGTTTATTCAGTCAAATCCAGGATATTTAATGAACTATGCCGTATGTCTTCTACCCTCTTGCTTGTGTCCCCCAGATGTTCCACAGTTTAGTTGTAGCGCTGAACAGGCACAACTGATTGCGGTAGGCTTGTCAGCTAGTCGTCAAGCCTTTCATTAATGAATCAGATGTGCCTGTTCAGCGCTACAACAAAACTGTGAAACATCTGGGGGACCCCAGCAAGAGGTTGAACGATGTGTTTTAGCGTGACAATGAGTACGAGAAGCACATGGATATTCATTTGAAAAACAATGACTTGTGGCTTGTTGGTTTGGTTGGTTAACCTTTGATCCAATCACATTCAAATAATTTTGCTCAACTCCAAGTGTCAACTTTTTGATACCTCAGATGACCAGGCCGATAGCCATGTAGAGCGGTTGAATGAAGCTCGCCGTTTCAGGGAGCACCGTCCTCATTCCCAAACCTCCCCCTGTCTCACCCTTCGTTTACATGTCTCACCCCGCTCACCCCAGTGTGTATGTCTCACCCAGTGTGTGTGTGTGTGTGTCTTTCTGTGTATAATTTGCATGCTTGTACTCCATATATTTATGGGTCCAGGAGGGCTGGTAGATGAGGGGCAGACCCTGTTCCCTACTGAGGACCATCTGGCAGAGCCACTCAATTAATAGTCACACACAAACGCACACAAAGAGAGAACTAGCAGTTAAACATCCCATAAACCAACTGACAAGGCCATGCTAACTGTTGACGGGTAGGCAGATAAGGAGGGGTCTGAGATCAGGGAGCATCAGGAGGATAAACAGGAAATACCTGAGCTGTAAGTTCATGCTATGAAGTGGAAGGATTCATACTGAGACAGGGGATATATAACGGTTTACGTTGACACTATTTTCTTACTGTGTTAATCACCAAGGGTCGATAAAACCTATTGCCTCCCGGTGGACTGCCATCAATAACTACATTAGCATTTTGACTGAACAGGGACATGAACTTGGATGTATACCCAGGGGTACCACTGAGGTCAATGACTGTATTGATCACTGCTATTTAATATGGATAATACATCAATTAAGAATATGATATTACTGCTTCAGATTCAGGTAAAAATGACGGTGATCGGGTAGTGCACCTTATACATTCTGCTTCAGTGGTAATTGAAAATAGCCCAAAAAACCTGTTTATCTTTATTCAGGTTTTCAATCATAATTTGGTGTACTGTATAAACATGATGCAGCGGTTATTCGTAAGAACTTGATTCCATGTATCTCTATAAAATTACCTTTAGTAACTTGCATACACTTCCTTGTTTACCATGAGCCATTTGAAATGAGCAAATTGATCCATTTTGAAAATAGCATGAAATTAAAAACCTCAAGGCTACATGCATCCCTGTGGAATTGATTTAATTAAAGTGCTAAATAAACAGTGTTTATTCCTGATATACCCCATACGAACACAAAACACTAGTGAATGTTATTAAAGCTGTGTGGATAACACAACGTGCAGAAAAGCCAATATTGCACCTCTCTGAACTGAGTAGAAATAGACGAATGTGTGAGCGCTTTAACACGCTGCACTGGAAGCCCTTTCTCGCCTGGATAACCTTGAATCAAGACTTAGATGAGAAGAAAAGCTATTTTCACCTCCATCCCAGACCAGAGGGGCCACAGAGAGACAGAAATGGAGAAACAGAGAGGAAAGAGAGTGGAGAGAGGGATGGAGAAACCAAAGCGAAGAATGACAGAGAGAGTGGAGAGACAAAGATGAACAAGAGAGGAGAGAGATTGTGTGTTGGCGTGCAGCCCTCCGAGCTCGCAGCCTTAGTTGATGTTGCTGCCACCTGTCCTCTTCCTCAGATAGGGACGACTTTCACGCGAAGCCACTGACTAATTAATATTTTTGTGGCGGCTGAGACACCTGCAACATGTCAGTAATGTGGTAATCACATTGCACTGTGGAACTATCTGTGTCTGATTGGGACTACAGTGTTTGTTTTATGAATTCAAAGTGCCTCCATCAAGAGATGCACAATAGATTTATTTATCAAATATGCAATTGATTTTGCATAAAAATGACATTATATACTTTTCTTCATGCATGTGTGTGTGCGTATGTGTGTGCGTGCGTGTGTGCGTGTGTGTGTGAAGGTCATGTTCAAGTAGAGGATGTTCGGCTCCCAGCATGCCCCAGCTTGCTATGCCACTTTACAAGCCTTCACCTCTATCCATCATATCTCTCTCTAGGGATCCTGCCTAAAGGTCTCAACCTCTCATCTCCCCCCATGACCTTCTCTGTCGGTGGCAGTCTTGGGAAACCGTCTGCTATCTGATTTAGTGAGGTGAGCAATCCTGGAGCTACTGAGAGGGCAGGGGCTGAATCTCACTCCCAGGGAAACTCCCACCTCCCTGGCCAGGGGTGATTTAGTGAGCGGGTAACCCTCTGGATCTCTGGAGCTAACAGCGGATGATGCTGTAGCTATACTGTTATCTGCGAGAGAGATAGAGATCTGCTAGCCATCAACAACACTGTCATCAGTCATACCAGTCAACCCAAAGAGTCAGTTTAACTACAGGGCCAGACCGATGTCCCACTGAGAATATACTGGGACAGAGTTAGTTTAACTACAGGGCCAGACCGATGTCCCACTGAGAATAGACTGGGACAGAGTTAGTTTAACTACAGGGCCAGACCGATGTCCCACTGAGAATAGACTGGGACAGAGTCAGTTTAACTACAGGGCCAGACCGATGTCCCACTGAGAATAGACTGGGACAGAGTTAGTTTAACTACAGGGCCAGACCGATGTCCCACTGAGAATAGACTGGGACAGAGTTAGTTTAACTACAGGACAACATCCCTACCATCATCCCCTGCTTATACCCTACATCACCAATGTCAGGTTCTACTTACACCCTATATCACTACTGTTTGGTTCTGCTTAAACCCTAAATCACTACAGTCAGGCTCTACTTATACCCTATTTCACTACTGTATGGTTCTGTTTAAACCCTAAATAACTACAGTCAGGCTCTACTTATACCCTATATCACTACTGTATGGTTCTGCTTAAACCCTAAATCTCTACAGTCAGGCTCTACTTATACCCTATATCACTACTGTATCGTTCTACTTAAACCATAAATAACTACCGTCAGGCTCTACCTATACCCTATATCCCTACTGTATGTTTCTGCTTTAACCCTAAATATCTACAGTCAGGCTCTACTTATACCCTATATCACTACTGTATGGTTCTGCTTAAACCCTAAATCACTACAGTCAGGCTCTACTTATACCCTATATCACTACTACATGGTTCTGCTTAAACCCTAAATCACTACAGTCAGGCTCTACTGATAACCTATATCACTACTGCATGGTTCTGCTTAAACCCTAAATCACTACGTCAGGCTCTACCTATACCCTACATCACTACTGTATGGTTCTGCTTATACCCTACATCACCAATGTCAGGCTCTACTTATACCCTATATCACTACTGTATGGTTCTGTTTAAACCCTAAATCACTACAGTTAGGCTCTACTTATACCCTATATCACTACTGTATGGTTCTGCTTAAACCCTAAATCACTACAGTCAGGCTCTACTTATACCCTATATCACTACTGTATGGTTCTGCTTAAACCCTAAATCACTACAGTTAGGCTCTACTTATACCCTATATCACTACTGTATGGTTCTACTTAAACCCTAAATCACTACAGTTAGGCTCTACTTATACCCTATATCACTACTGTATGGTTCTGCTTAAACCCTAAATCACTACAGTCAGGCTCTACTTATACCCTATATCACTACTGTATGGTTCTGCTTAAACCCTAAATCACTACAGTCATGCTCTACTTATACCCTTTATCACCAGTGGCGGTGCGTGGCAATATTTACACAAGGGTGTGCTCACAGGCTTGCACACCCTTTAAGTAGTAAAGAAGTAAAAAATGTTCGCATTTCAGAAATCAGAACCTTAGAAAATGGACAGCGGCCGACACAAACATACACACCTATTAACTTGATAATAAAGCCAGCTATCTTTCAATTCAGGACAGCAACACTTCTCACAAATACAGATAGGATTGGAGATTAAAAGTTTACCTGACACGTAACCACGATCAGCTTCGTGGGAAATTAGGAATCAATGCCACCGCTCCACTCAGCAACAACTAAGATGTTAACTTTAAATGAATGTAGCCTACCGGCAGTCTGGCACACGATGTGGGTGCTCGAGCTCCGGAGCACGCACGGTATCGGCGCCTATGTTGCCTTATGATAACATAATGACTGTTGAAACGAATTCCTGAAGTCGAAGAGTATAATGATCAATAGACTGAGAAAATGCTGAAATTATGTCATTCGGAATTGTCTTTGACATACACGTAAATGTAGTAGCTCATGCTAGGTGCTCCACTATGGTGTTAACAAACTCGGTGAAAGCTTCCACTAGCTAGCTCCACAAACTTCCCCTTGTTGCCGGAGCTGCTAGCTGACTGTAGTAGCTCGCTGATGACTCATTGTGTGTCTGAGGCATGTGATTGGTGAGAAGCCAGGTTCAACTTGGCCTCCCTTGGTTTTTTCTTTACGATGAATTGACCATTTAATGTCGAGCTCGGTAAAACCTAGCCTAATTCTGATTGGCTGAACATGTAATTTTTTTTCTCCAAGGGAGGCCTGAAAAAGCTGGCCTCCCTTGGTGAAAAAAATTACAATTTTAAGCGTTTCTAGCATTTAAATGCATTACTGCCTACTAGACAGATCACAGAGAGGACTGCACCACCCACACAGTGGCAGAGGGGCGCTGTTTCGCTTTACCAGCTATAGAATAAAATAATAATGGAATGTTTTGACAAGGGAAATTGCAAAATCAGTAAAAAACCAACCGTCCATTTATAATTCCGACAGTGAATTTATTTTAAATTATGTTTTATATTTTTATGAGGAGGCCAGGCTTCCTTTGGCCTCCTAGAGAAACCGCCACTATATATCACTACTGTATAGTTCTGCTTAAACCCTAAATCACTACAGTCAGGCTCTACTTATACCCTATATCACTACTGTATGGTTCTGCTTAAATCCTAAATCACTACAGTCAAGTTCTACTGTCAGGTTCTGCTTATACCCTACATGACTACTATTGGGTTCTACATATACACTACTTAACTATTGCCAGGTTTTGCTTATACCCAATATCACTACTGTTGGGTTCTACTCATACCATACCTCCTTACTGTCAGAGTGTACTATTACCCTACATCACTACTGTCAGGTTATATTGTCATGTTCTATTTATACCTTACATCACTAATGTCAGGTTCTATTAATACCCTATATCCCTACTGTTATGTTCTACTTATACACTATATCACTACACTCAGGTTCAACTTATACCCTAAATACCTACTGCCAGGTTCCGCTTATACCTCACACCCCAACTGTCAGGTTCTACTTAACACTACATCACTACTCTCAGGTTCTGCTTATACCCTACCTCACTATTGTCAGGTTCTACTTTTAGCCTACATCACTACTGTCAGGTTCTAATGTCAGGATCTACCTATACCCTATATCCCTACTCTCAGCTTCTGCTTATACTTTACATCACTTCTGTCAGGTTCTACCTATACCCTAAATTCCTACTGTCAGGTTCTACTTATACACTTTATTCCTACTGCCAGGTTCTACCTATGCCCTATATCCATACTCAATTGCTTTCTTTACTAGGGTTCCTGTTATGTACTCAAACCCCTAAAGATGTGAAAGTGGGATGAATGGAGGTGCAGTCAACAGACAGGCATTCTATTCTAGTGAGAGAAAAGAGAGGTAGATCTGTGATAAAGGATATATTTGACAGAGGAAAGTTAGAGAGAGAGAATGGAGTATGTGTGAGAGGTAGGTTGGAGAGAGGAAGCAGAGTTTAATTCAATGTCTTGAGTCATGACTCACGTCTTTGAGGCATTTTCTCTATGCGTTAAAATTGTGAGGCCAACCTTGAATGCCATGAAATTAAGAGTCATTTCCTTGAGGCAGTTGTTTTATAAGCGTCAACATGTTCATGCTTTTCTCCACATCATTGAAGAAAACGCATACACAGAAGAATCTTTACATTTTCTGTATACCTTTCTCCCAATTTGTACCAGATTTTGCCAATGTGAAACTGAGGTTCAACCAGGAAAAGGTACTGCCTCGAGTACACATATAACACCATAACATATTATAGGGGTAGATTTAAGACTGCTGGTTTTACAGCATTCTTTCCTCTGAATTTGTTTCTGTAAAATGGCCATAATATACCTTACAGTATTTTCAAATATATTTTGTTGTGTATTCAAATGTAAGTATTTATAAAAAATGTATTTATAAATTTTCACTACAATGAATTTTGAAAATGTAACAGTGAAATAGGCAATCAAACTGTGTGTGGGTGAGTTTAATGCCTCAGTAAGAGACGTCCCCTCCCATAGATAAAACAGACACAAGCAGGAGAGCAGGCAGTCTGGCACGGTTTCTCTACTCCTGCATTGAGGATTGTGTTACCTCAGCAAGACTTTCATATAGAGATTATATCTCTGTAACAGCCCGGAATATTATTTTGATACTTTTCTGTGACTGCCATGGGAATAGTTTAACATCAATAACTGATAAAAAAGAAAATGTATGTGTCTCCAGGCGCATGGAAGGCCTGCAAATGAATGTGCGTGAGTCTGTATTTGCTTGAATTTGTGTTTAAGTGCACTTGCATTTGCATGTGTGTGATTTCTTGGTGTGTAAGTGAATGCTAAAGTTACATGGGATAACCCATTATAAGACAACCCCTATCAGCTTTAATCTGACTTTTCCACAGCCTCTTATCTAAATAGGTTTAACAGACATGTTCCATTATCCTTTAGACTGGTTTGGGCATACCAATTTATATATAAACGGGGGTGGCTTCCGATCCATTCATGGAGAGGAGATTCCAAGCTTGGCTATGTTACTTGAAAATACATAATTTTTTGAATTTTTTCACTTTTTACAATTTAGACTGTTTTATTATTATACAGTATACATGTCTTTCATTATACAGTATGTTGTTAATTGTATAAAGTTATTGTTTAAATGTATCTATTTTAAATAAAATGGACTTGATTGGTTTTATGCCTTGAGAAGCATCTAGACAGCAGTTTTTAAATTGGCAATTTTTCTGCCATGAACCTAATCAGGAGTCCTTAAACAGGAAGTCTGAATGGTTAAAAAAAACTGAAAATATTACTGGCAGAAAATTACCAGTAATATGTCTGTTATTTTTATGGACATTTCCTTCAAGATAATAAAAGGCCTTAAAAACACAGTAGGTGTCCATTAAAAAGTAATATCTGCTTTGTGTGTTAATGGACATTTTAAGTATTTCTGTTATTGTCTTGAAGGAAATTACCTAAAATAATAGAAAATTTACTTTTGATCCTTTACAGTGTGGCTTTTGAATTGGCTGGATAGTTTTAGGATTAGTTTGAAAGCTGGAGCTCGAGTTAAAATGAATCCCCTGCGTGATCTCAACAATATTTCCCATCCATGAAAAGTGCCCTCATTCCCAATCTGAAGGTGAAAAACGAGAACTATTTTATGTCATTATGGTCATTATTACAGTAAGTATCCCACTGTATTTCCACTCTTGAACCCTGCCAGCAATTAAACCTGAGGCAGTACTAAATGCTTCCATTCATCATCTCCAGCAGACTAACTTAATTATGATGTTGACACACAAACACACACACAAATACACACACACACACACACACACTCACACAAACACACACTTTAAAAACATTTCTTTCTTCTTGTTACATAACTTGTTTATTGTTACCCAGTAACATCACAATTAAGTTGGTCATAGTGGTATATAAGACTCTTGCTTGGCCTGTATAGCATTTCTAAGCAATTCAAATATATTTTCCAATTCATGAATCGTTTATTAAAAAGTATATCACAGTAATTAACTGCACTTTGCCACTATCAATTACACCAATATGAACTTTATTTCATGCTGTCAGGGTGACATCACATCTATTTTCCATGCATATGAAGGATAAATAAACAGTTCTATTAAAAGGAACACAGAAAATAATGTTAAATTATATTTTCTTTAACAACAAAGAACAATTATACCTTTTGTGTTAAATTGCAAATTGAAATAGTGAATGAATGTGAAGTACCGGTACTCTGTGTTCATTTCGTTAATAATTTAGTGTTGTAAAAGTACCGGTACTCTGTGTTCATTTCGTTAACATTTTAGTGTTGTAAAAGTCCCGGTACTCTGTGTTCATTTTGTTAATATTTAAGTGTTGTAAAAGTACCGGTACTCTGTGTGCATTTCGTTAATAATTTAGTGTTGTAAAAGTACCGGTACTCTGTGTTCATTTCGTTAACATTTTAGTGTTGTAAATGTACCGGTACTCTGTGTTCACTTCGTTAATATTTAAGTGTTGTAAAAGTACCGGTACTCTGTGTGCATTTCGTTAATAATTTAGTGTTGTAAAAGTACCGGTACTCTGTGTTCATTTCGTTGATAATTTAGTGTTGTAAAAGTACCGGTACTCTGTGTTCATTTCGTTTATAATTTAGTGTTGTAAAAGTACTGGAACTCTGTGTTCATTTCGTTAACTTTTTAGTGTTGTAAAAGTACTGGTACTCTGTGTTTATTTCGTTAACATTTTACTGTTGTAAAAGCCAGAAACCACCAGGAAGTGACAATTCAATGAACTCATCATAGCGATCAGCAAAAAACCACTTAGTCATGATGTTTCCCCCATGTCTCAGTTTGTGTTGGAAGCGACGGTGGAAGTTAGGACAAAGACAATATTCATTCAAAAATGCTGGTAACCAAGAAAAGACCTTGATAGACTTTCAATAAAAAACATGTGTTAGGAATGGCAGGCAAGTGATATGAGATACGGGGCCTGCGTGGTAACTCCAAGGTAAGATTGCCTGTCAGATTAAAACTTAAAATTATACACTGTAAAACCCAATACGTTAACTAAGCAAAAATGTTTTATTAACTTACAAAATTCAGTTCATTTTAAAGGTTTTGATGTAATCAGTTTCAACAATTATTTTGAGTTCAGTTAATTTATTGGGTTTTACAGTGTAATATCTCAATAGAAAACAAGCATTGGGGCTGGCAAGCAAGTGATATGAGACAGGGGGCCTGCATGGTAACTCTCTGTTAAGGTTGTCTGTCAGATTAATATTAAACTTCAATCATATTTTTGAAATAATTCATGCCTTAGGGCTGGCAGTGATTATGCCTCTATAACCCCTCAGGATGGGGCCTAGTTTACAATAATACAGGCTTCACTCTTTGGCTGAAGGACAAGTATTAATCCACATTCTACATTAATGTACTGCTGATTTATGGAATTCCCCATCTACGGTATTCTCTCTGGTGTCCTGTTGAATCCTAGGACGATGATTTAGGACAACCTGAGTACTATTCTTGATCTGAACTCTCGGATCATGCCCCAGGGCTACTCACAGGACCTTCATGTGTACTGATAAACAACTTGGCCTTCATTGAACATGCACTCTTAAACTTAAAACCCAGCAAAGACAGAAGAGAAATGGCCACCCAACTGAGTCTGAATCCTCTCTAGGTTTCTTTCTGGGAAGCAAATTACTAGGGAGTTTTTCCTATCCACAGTGCTGCCATTTCCCATTGTTGCTTGCTCTTTGGGGTTCTAGACTGGGTGTCTGTAAAAGCACTTTGTGACAACGGCTGATGTAAAAAGGGCTTCATAAAATAAATTAGATTGATTGATCCATATCACAAATTACCACAAAAGGATCCGTATCACAAATTATCACAAAAGAAAACTTTTCACAAATTCCCGAAAACAGGAACCACATAGAGGACATCAGATGTGTTCAATTCTATGCACAAGTAATATTTTCACAGTGGAACATTTCACGAATTACACCTTACCAGACATTAAACATGAGGTAATCTGACATATGGTTACAAATGTACAGTGTGTGAGAACATGATACATTAATGTTTTAGAATACTGTATATCTGTTTATTACAGACATTGTGGCTGTTTGACGAGAGGAAATGTAAGGTGCATTATGAGTAAAGGAAAGGACATAAGTACAGAATTGATATACAGTATGAACCTAAAAGCTGCAGCATGACTAAAGCACATGACACAAGTCCAGATATGATTATAAAAGCAGCTGCAGCACTGACTCTTTGACAAAGTTAGTGTGGTAAATGTACATTGTCCTCGTGAAGGCATGCTTAACTATCAGGCTCACTAGGCCTATAGAAACCAACATAGGATCTATTGCAAGCATTCCCTAAAATAAAAGTAATTAGTTAATGTGTCAATGTAATAAATGTTTTATATTAGTGTTATTTTCAAATTAATTTGTTTTCTTCGCTGCTGTAAATTTGCAATGGACAAATAACATAATAATGTTCCTGGCACTAATCTGGACAAACATTGCCTTGCATGGAAAGTATAGTACATTGCTACCCCAGCATTGCTGATTATGGGGGAATGCAAGCTTTATTACCTTAAGTTAATCCTATGTGATCTGTTTTACCCACTTATTGTAAAAGTTATTTTTATGTGTCTCAAATGGGTAACTGTTTTACAATGCAGTAATTAACTCACTGTTAAATGTATTCAATGAAAGTCCTACAAGACATTACATTGCTCAGCAGACAGTGTTTAGCAGTAAGTGACCTATAAAAGGGAAAATCAATTTGACATTATCTTGAATCTATGGTATTCATAAATAGATCATTTATGCGGCCTCACGGACCTGTGTGACCAACATAATTATGGCCAATGGGGTACAACCACTTTCAGACCATTTTTGATCTTTGTATATACCTTATGGCTGTATTGAAGAAACTGTCTAACTATCATTTTACATTTACATTTTAATAATTTTGCTCTTATCCAGAGCATCTTACAGTAAGTGCATACTGTAAATTTAGAAGAAACTACAGTAGGTAGAAACAACCACAAATTAGTAGTAAAAGCATTCTACATATGAAACAGTGAATAGTCAAAAACAGTGATAGAGAAGGATAATGCAGATAGCAAAACATTTCAAGACAACAGAAGTGGAATGCAACTAAATTAGGTACTCAATGAGGAGGAAGAATTTCTGACATTTCCTGAAGATGGGTAAACACTCTACTGTTCTTGCCTCCAGTGGAAGCAAGTCCTAATTGAAATATTAATTGAAATATTAATTGGACAGCAATTTATAAAATATGTTGAAGGACTTGCTGGACAAAAGATTCCATGGGCTAACTCTGAGTTAGGCAAAACTGTTTTCAACTTTAAGTTTAAAGTTTATTTCACAGGTGTTATTACATGTTTCACACATGCTATTGCATGTGACACATGTGTTATTGCATGTATCACAGGTGTTATTGCATGTGTCACATTTGTTATTGCATGTATCACAGGTGTTATTGCATGGGTCACAGGTGTTATTGCATGAATCACAGGCGTTATTGCATGTATCACAGGCGGTATTGCATGAATCACAGGGGTTATTGCATGAATCACACATGCTATTGCATGTGACACATGTGTTATTGCATGTATCACTGGCGTTATTGTATGTATCACAGGCGTTATTGCATGTATCACAGGCGTTATTGCATGTATCACAGGCGTCATTGCATGTATCACAGGCGTCATTGCATGTTTCACAGGCGTATTTGCATGTATCACATGTGTAATTGCATGTGTAACAGGTGTTTTTTAATTTTTATTTTTTAGATTTTTTATAATCCTTTTGCCTCCAAAACAGCAGCCCCATATGCAACAAACCGTGATGCACTGTGTTCTGACACCTTTCTATCAGACCCAGCATGAACTGTTTTGGCAGCAAAAGGGGGACCTACACAATATTAGGCAGGTTATGTACAGTATATTTAACACTTACCCCCTGTTCAAACCAGGTTTTAAGGAAAGCGTTGTTCAGCACTGAGCCCATTGTATAGGAACTCTGTATTTCACACCCAAAAAAGTAGAAGGAAAAACTTCTGGATGTGCTATTAGAAGTCGGTTTGACTTGGGAAAACACTTCATTTTTAACTACTTGTGGGATATCGATTAACATATTTACACATCTAAGTTGTAGACAAGCAGAAGAATATAACCATGCCTTGTTCACCAGAAAGGTGTTTATATAAAGGCGGTCTGAAATATCTTCAACAAAAACCATGCTTACAATGCAAAATGTAAAGGGTAATGGAATAACCTCTTTAAGTGGTGTAATGTTTGGGGGATGTTTTCTTGGCACACTTTAGGCCCCTTAGTGCCAATTGGGCATCGTTTAAATGCCACGGCCTACCTGAGCATTGTTTCTGACCATGTCCATCCCTTTATGGCCACCATGTACCCATCCTCTGACGGCTACTTCCAGCTGGATAATGCACCATGTCACAAAGCTCGAATCATTTCAAATTGGTTTCTTGAACATGACAATGAGTTCACTGTGCTAAAATGGCCCCCACATTCACCAGATCTCAACCCAATAGAGCATCTTTGGGATGTGGTGGAACGGGAGCTTCGTGCCCTGGATGTGCATCCCACAAATCTCCATCAACTGCAAGATGCTATCCTATCAATATGGGCCAACATTTCTAAAGAATGGTTTCAGCACCTTGTTGAATCAATGCCACGTAGAATTAAGGCAGTTCGGAAGGCGAAAGGGGGTCAAACACAGTATTAGTACGGTGTTCCTTTTAGGTGAGTATATCTGGTCATAATACTATCTGTTAAACCAAAAAACACACACTAAACATTATTGTAACAAACTCAAACATTATACTGTACATTCTTGTAACAAACACATACACTATACATTCTTGTAACAAACACACACCATGAAACACATTCAATCACACTGCAATCTCGTTAGCTACACTACGAGAAGTTGCTGTTAAACTCTGCAAGGCAGTAGGATTTCTAGCTGAATGTTGTAATATAATGAGGTTCATATGAACAGACATTACCTGTAATCATGCCTCATGCTCCTCTATGTATTTACCTCAGTGGAGCCCTGAAAGCATTTCTCAGAAGGAGCAGCAGACTGTCATGTATACATCCATTAGGATTGCTTTATCTCAGTCCATTTGTGCGTAGCCGTTACCCCTCTCTGTCACCCTTTATCCTCGGTTCCTTTATCTATTTGTGTGAAATGTTGCTGTCATTCCCAGTCATTCGCTTGTCATTGGTCAAGAAAACGATTAATGGGAATAGTAAGGATGAATAGGAACACCCTGGGCTAGCGTGACTTATAGAAAGCAATTACAGCATGAAATACCACCCGACCAGAGTCTGTGTGCGTGTGACCATGCTGTCGTCCATGACTGTGACAGGAATGCACCGCTGTGGCCAAACAGTCTCCTAAGGTGCCCTAGGGTTGTGTGGAGCAGCCGCACCAGAACCCTGCGGCACTGATGCTTTCCTTTCTGTGTAAAGGGAAACAAAATAATTCCTGCGCAGTCACGGCAACACACACACATAAACACACAAAAGTAACGAACATGGGATATACAAGTACATGTGTGCATGTGTGTTGGTGTTTCATATAACTTTTTGTGTAAATGTCTGTGTTGCATGTCCCAAATCAGTTTAAATGTATGTTGCTGTCACTGCACAGTAGTTGTCTACGCATGCTTAAATAGGTTTCAAGGCAATAATGACCAGGTGGGAGTAGTTCAGTGAGTGAAGACACAGTCAGCAGAAAGACTAGGATACCACTCAACAGAGGGACTAGGATACTGTTAACAGAGGGACTAGGATACTGTCAACAGAGGGACTGTGATACTGTCAACAGAGGGATTAAGATAATGTCAACAGAAAGAATAGGATACTGTCAACAGAGGGATTAGGATACTTTAGACAGAGGGATTAAGTTACTGTCAACAGAAGGAATAAGATAGATTCAACAGGAAGAATAGGATACTGAGAAAACAGAGGGAATAGGACACTGTCAGCAGAAAGACTAGGATACTGTCAACCGAGGGATTAAGATATTGTCAACAGAGGGACAAGGATGCTGTCAGCAGAGGGAGTAGGATACTGTCAACAGAAGGACTGAGATACTGTCAGCAGAAGAACTATGATATTGTCAACAAAGGGACTAAAATACTGTCAACAGAAGGACTAATATAATGTCAACAGAAATACTAGGATACTGTCAAGAGAAAGACCAGGACCCTGTCAACTAAGGAACTGAGATACTGTCAGCAGAAGGACTGAGATACTGTCAGCAGAAGGACTGAGATACGGTCAACAGAAGGACTATGATATTGTCAACAGAGGGACTAAAATACTGTCAAAAGAAATAAGATACTGTCAACAGAAAGAGCATGACATTATCATCAGAGGGACTAGTATACTGTCAACAGAAAGACTAATATACTGTAAACAGACGGACTAAGATATTGTTAGCAGAAGGACTAAGATACTCTAAAAAGAGGGACTAGTATACTGTCAACGGAAGGTCTGGGATTCATTGAATAGACGGACTAAGACACTGTTAGTCGTTATATTTTCACTAGAAGACTGGTAGTCCTTATATTATTACTAGAATACTATTAGACCTTATATTATTACTAGGATACTGTTGTTAATTTTTATATTATAACTAAGATACTGTTAGTCTAAGGACTATTATACTGTAAATAGGATACTAGGATACTGTTAGTCCTTAATTATCACTAGCATACTGTTAGTCCTTACATTATCACTAGGAAACTGTTAGTTCTTACATTATCACTAGGATACTGTTAGCTCTTAGATTATCACTAGGATACTGTTAGTCCTTATCACTAGGATACTCTTAGTCCTTACTGTATATAATCACTAGGATACTGTTAGTCCTTATACCACTAGGATACTGTTAGTCCTTATACCACTAGGATACTGTTAGTCATTATATTACCATTAGTATACTCTTAGTCATTAAATTATAACTAGGTTATTGTTAGTCCTTATATTAACACTAAGACACTGTTAGTCCTTATATTAACACTAGGATACTGTTAGTTCTTAGATTAACACTAGGATACTGTTAGTTCTTAGATTATCACTAGGATACTGTTAGTCCTTATATTAACACTAGGATACTATTAGTTCTTAGATTATCCTTAGGATCCTGTTAGTTCTTAGATTATCACTAGGATACTGTTAATTCTTAGATTATCACTAGGATACTGTTAGTCCATATATTAACACTAGGATACTGTTAGTTCTTATCACTAGGATACACTTAGTCCTTACTGTATATAATCCCTAGGATACTGTTAGTCCTTATACCACTAGGATACTGATAGTCCTTATATTATCATTAGGATACTCTTAGTCATTAAATTATAACTAGGATACTGTAGTCCTTATATTAACAATAGGATACTGTTAGTCCTTATATTAATCAAAGTTTATCAAAGTGGTTTATTTATCATATGCATTGAACAACATACATCATCCTATGCAGAGAAATTCTTATTGACATGGCTCGGCGATTCTATGCAGTGGGCTTAAAAACAAGAATTACAACAATATAGAATTTTAAAATAGGAATGACAATAGTAATAATAGTAATAGTAATAATGATAATAATAAAACGCTCTGTACTGAGCA
>JACXGM010002960.1:0-18277 GCA_016801145.1 Umbra pygmaea | reverse complement strand
AACACTAGGATACTGTTAGTTCTTAGATTATCACTAGGATACTGTTAGTCCTTAGATTATCACTAGGATACTGTTAGTCCTTAGATTAACACTAGGATACTGTTAGTCCTTAGATTAACACTAGGATACTGTCAGTTCTTAGATTATCACTAGGATACTGTCAACAGAAGGAATAAAGGAGGGATTAGGGGACAGAAGGAAGGAGCGAGAAGGGAGGGTGAGAGATGGTGTAAGAGAGGTGAGGGAGGGCAAAAAGAAGATATGGTTGAATGGAGGGATGGTGAGAGAAAGTGGCAGGATGAAGGGATGGTTGTAAGGAAGAAAAGAGGTCTGAAAGAAAAGGAAGAGAGGAACATTCCCACAAGGCAGTGACAAGAAACAGACAGGGGCCCTCCAACTGATAATCCCCCAGTGTTTGAAAATCTCACAGCCAGACACACACAACAACATTGTTTCCTTTCCCTGTCGATGACTTGAATTCTGCCATCCTGTGGGAATACCAACCAACCCCCCTTACTCATCCAGATTCCACACATCTCTTCCCTTCCTTTACAACCCCACCACCCCATGCTGGATGTGTTTGCTACAGAAAACAGGTAGACATGGGTCCCTCTCTAGGTGTACTCTATTAGAGACAAACCTCTTTATTCCCTGTTGCTAGTATCTAAATGGATGCAATGCTTTAGCCTGCAGGTTTTCGCAGCAGTGCTTTGTCACAGTGATGAAGCACTCAGACAAAGTGTAAACGCTGCAGCTAACTACCCTGGCCTGTGAATGATGATAGCCTAACCACACACACGCGTTCAATGACCGTCGAGCTAAACTGAAACAGTACTTAGTCACCACTGCACAAGGACCAGCACAGATGGAGGACGCTTGGCGAGGCGTTAACTGAGTGTCTGTGGTTGTGTTAGAGCTGAAGAACTGTGGTTCTTAAATCACAGATATAACTGGGTGGTGTTTTTGTGTTAGATCACAGCTAACTGGTGTGTTGTGATCAGAGTTACACATGTAGATCAGTAGGCAATGGTGGAGTCTTGATTTCAAGGCACAAAGTATGAACACCTCATTTTTGATGGCATTGTTGGGTTTCAACCGGTGAAACGACTGTGAATCTAAGGAGTGGGTAGGAGGCAAGGGTGAAGTTCAAATAAAGTTTAATGACAAAACACTTAGAAAACAATACTGACTTTGAGTAGTCAAAAACTATTCAACAGACATATATTACTCAGGCATAGCCTGGAAACAAACTGTCGGTACGATAAACTTAACTGGCTACGAACCGAACACAACTTACAGGAACCATGACCAACAGGGATTAAAAGGCTTAAATACATTAATGCCCCATGCAATACTGCAAATACAGTATCACGGTATGGCCCACCTTTCCATCTATTCGCAGCTCACTTGGGTGTAGACCGTACCTGTCTATATCGGACGAAAGGAATATCTAGTACTTGTCCGGGACAAGGGGGCTACAAATGGAGTTCATTACTTTCATTACTTAAACTGACACATTTCTTTTAGGATTCTAATGTGTCCTTTACCGGTATATTCCGTTATACCATCATTTCATAAAAATAGCAATGAGTATGATGATTTTAATGATTTTATTTCTTATTTTCCCATTTCAATAGAAATTGCGCACATCCCAGGTCCGTTTTTGATAACGATCATGAATTTTAGGTGGTGCTTTTGTGTGTAACAAAACACTACGTAGTGTAAGGAAACATTATCTTATTGTATATGAATCGCTTTTTTCATATTTTTTAAATATCAAGAAATTGTTTTTACAGATTTATCAGCAGGTCTCTGAAAGAGGAATGTTCCGACCAGCTAAATTCTACACCCCTATTGAACTGAAATACTCTACGCAAACAGTTGTTTGAATAAGAATGACAAGCAAATTCTCTCTCTCCCACTCTCATTCACAAATGCTTGAAATGTGCAAACGATTCTCTGATGTGTTGTGGAAACACAACCCTGACTGTCCTTGGCCAGTCTGCGTCAATGCAGAGCAGTACAGTGCTCTTTATATGTGGTCAATGGGAAATGGGCATAATTGATGAGGGGATAACTGTTTGCTGTTAATGGTTGACAAGACAAACAGACGATCCATTGGATGATGATGAAATGCCCGGGAGAAAAGAGAAACATGAAATCGATTCAGGACAGGCACCAAATCTAACTGAAATGGATAAGCATCTGTACTTTTTGAACTGTGAAAGTAAATGTATATTATGTGACGTGAAGGAAAGTACTATACAGAAATGAGCACATTTCTCCTTGTTAGGTATTAAGGTTGGGTTAGTGTGACTGGTTAAGGTTAGGGGTATGGTTTAAAAGTAAGAGTGAGGTGTTCATTATGAATGGTTAAGGTTTAGGTTAAAGGCACTTTCAGGCACACACACACACAAATACAGTGGACACAGGCTGGTCTTAGTTAGACAGATGAATTAGCCTGCATTACTGAGTGGTTGCTCTGTGGAGCTAAAGCCTGTGATGTTATTAGCTCTAAGCTCGTTACTATCCTATGAGGAACAGACTGTGGATCAGTGCTACAAAACGGATGATGTAAAGTCTACTCAAAATGTTTCTAGAACCACCCAAACGGCAAGTCTGCATTCTTTAACTCTCTTTTTCTCTGTTTCTTACTATCTCCCCAGACATGGTACCCTGGAAATCCAGAGTTCTCGCGAGAGCACAATTTGAATTTGCTCAGCAAGTTACTCTGGCACCGAGTAATTCTGCTCATTAAATATGCCCTTGTAGCGGAGCCGCACCAATCACATTGGTGTATCTGATATAGGCGTGCCAGAGGCGTGTTAAACAGATGATGACAGCGCTGCGACCTCGAAGTCATTAGTAAACATTGTAAGATTGCTATGGATGAACATTAGTTGTTTAAAACGGCTTTGGCCATTAAAATAAACAAGTTAGATTTGGCTTTTTGTCGAAAAACCGAACAGAAGACGGCGCTTGAATTGTTCCTTTTTAAGAAGGACGTTTTTGCTGTTTTGCCGACCTGATACGGCAAGAGTTTAATCTACCAGTTAGCTCCACCATAGGGGCTTAGCAAAAAAAACACACACACACACCACTTGATCCTTTTTCAACTGTTCTGTAGGTGCCTTTAGACCTCTGTTGTTGATTCATTTCTTTGTATCTGTGATCAGCAACAATTCAGCCATACAATACATTTACACTTTGATGCCTAATAATGTTTACACAAGCCTAGTTCTTTCCACTGTTCGTCATACTCGGCCCCTACACTGTAAAGGTTCACACATGCCTCCAGTCTGGTTCTCTACGGTTCTAAATGTGGTTCTAATTCAACAGAATTAGAACTCCACAGTGAATGTCTACATTTGCTTGCGGTCAGGTTTCTGTAGCTGGCAAATCTTGACATTGTGCCCAGTCAATGTGTCAGTAACTTATTACAATTAGAGGAAGTGATCTGTAGTATAGTTTTTCACATGCCTTTATTCCTTTTTCAAAATTGGATAAATGTTTAATGTTTGCTACAACTAATGATTATATTAATAATAATAATACTATTAATACTAATACTTTATCAATAATAACAGTACTGACACACACTTCTGATTTGCCTATTTCAAAATAATCAAGGTTCTTATCTACATTGTATGTATAAGCCATACAAAACAATCGCAAAACTAGATTTTACAACTAAGCATACAATGTACATTGAACATTCGTAAAAGGAGCATGGTATTCATAAAACACACCTGTTTATTGGTCTAGAAAGACTGGTATTTTCCGGTGGTTTCATATACTGTAAATAATTTTAAGTTATTCACAAAAGGACATAAAGAGGACAAAATGAAATTGAAAAATCAAATGCTGGAATGCGTAGTTCAAATCAAAACATAGGTGTAGTGATCTTGATTGATGACTTTGTAAGTGTTCTGAAGGAGTGAGCTGTGTTTTGACAGGGCTGTCTGTAAATATACATGCGAAATATACACCCGAAGACCCACTCATTCACTCACTTTCTCTGTCTCTCCTGTATTTGTCCCCCCACCACACATACAAAAACACATCTCTCTTTTTCCCTCTCCATCCCTCCATCACTCCTGGGTTTCAGTCATTTTCCATACCTATCTGCCCACTCTGGAGTTGGTCTGTCAGTTCAGAGTAAACAGAGGCCTGGAGGTAACACGTATTCTACAACATTATGCGCTAGATCCAGAGAAGATTTTAACTGAAAAGAAACCAGGTGTTTGCAGACTTGTGCCAGGATTACATTATATTTCCTGAGTGTATGGGAAGTTCAATATTCACATAGCACCAATGTCCAAATTTGATTATTATAGAACGATTTGGAATGATAATGATTTTTACATAAATTCTTACGTAAATTATGGTCTGTACATTGTCAATATAAGAATCACATTTTAGTCATCACATTTTGTATATGAAATAATTAATATTTTGATTTAATCTTGCATTGTGAACACAGACTCACTTGATTAATAACATCAACCCTTTTATTCTAGAATTTTTGTCCAAAGCCAAACTTAACACTAGGAACAACAATAATGCAACCATTCAAAACGAATTATTATCATTAATATGATGACTTGTTGATATTATGGCAAAGGGAAAAGGTAATGTTTAAGAATAAAATAATAATAATTTTTGTGCCACTGATAATCTTGACACAATGTATTATATTATATACTTGTCCTGATATCTGAACTAACACTCACACACACACTTAAACACACACTTAAACACACAAACACACAGATGGGTGGTCTGTTGTGTGTTAGCTTCCGTTTCACCCTTGGTTCATTAACAGTTATGGTTATGGGATAGAAACTAATGTATACAACAGAACTCCCCCAGAAGAGCTGCAAGGCCGTGTCAGAGACAAATCGAGCCTGAGAAAGTCAGCAGGGATCAGTTTGTAACTATGGGGCCATTGCCTCAGTACAAACACAGACACGCAACAGCTGAGCCACTCTCCCTATCTTTCAGCACGCCTCTCCAGACACAGAATGGATGTGATACAAGAACACATCTGAAGTCCTCACGCAAGAATGGTCATTTCGACTCTTAATCAAGAACTTTGTTTTTTTTTAAAAAAAATTGAGAGTACAGTGCATCCGGAAAGTAGTCTTTTAGACTAAACTGCAGCATAAGTAGGAACTTCTATCTCAGATCATGTTTACTAATCATTCTGATTAGTAACCCTACCTACCTACAGTAGTCCACAGACTAGGGATATTCCGATACCAATATTATGACTTCGATACCGATACTTGCTTTGGTACCTCGATATTGATACCAAATCTATACCATGGCAAAATCACTGGTAAATATAAAAAGATATTTAAGAAGAATATGTATTAAGACAGTATCTGAAAAATATGGAAGCGCTGAAGCCCAGGGCAAAAAACATTTTTTATTTTTGCCCAAAGACTAAGTATATCTTGTTTGAATGACTTAGTATCTCGTTCAAATTAGATAAACTTAGTCCCTGGGCTAAAAAAAATACATATTTTTTTTACTAAGTCGTTCAAATGAGATAAACTTTGTCCCTTATTCCCGTTTGCTCATTTGAACAAGTTACTAAGTGATTCAAACGAGATAAACTTAGTCTGGGCAGAAATAAAATTATTTATTTTTTTGCCTTGGGCTTCAGGGCTTCCGTAGCAAAAAATTTAAACTGTAGTCTATGTAATACACAATGTTATTATGTATATTCTGTTTTATGTTTTCCAATTTAAACTGTAATCTATGTAATACACAATGTTATTATGTATATTCTGTTTTATGTTTTCCAATATAAACTGTAGTCTATGTAATACACAATGTTATTATGTATATTCTGTTTTATGTTTTCCAATTTAAACTGTAGTCTATGTAATACACAATGTTATTATGTATATTCTGTTTTATGTTTTCCAATTTAAACTGTAGTTTATGTAATACACAATGTTATTATGTATATTCTGTTTTATGTTTTCCAATTTAAACTGTAATCTATGTAATACACAATGTTATTATGTATATTCTGTTTTATGTTTTCCAATTTAAACTGTAGTCTATGTAATACACAATGTTATTATGTATATTCTGTTTTATGTTTTCCAATTTAAACTGTAATCTATGTAATACACAATGTTATTATGTATATTCTGTTTTATGTTTTCCAATCTAAACTGTAGTCTATGTAACACATAATGTTATTATGTATATTCTGTTTTAAGTTTTCCAAATTTTTTCTTAGCCTGTTGTATTGTATAGGCCTATTTGCCCCTATTCTGTGTAATCTAAACACCTGGATTGCCCCCAGGGGTTAATTCCTTATCTTTTTACTCTTTGTTGCTGAGACATTCAGGTCATGTGTATTTGGCTTTAATTTAATAATTAAATTTCAAATTTAGAAAATAAATTAGGAATAATCAAACCACATCTGAGTAATAATAAATGTGGTAGTTTATAATTATTTGATAATTTGAAAAAGTAATGAAAAAAAATAACATCATAGTTTGTTTATTCAGTAGGCCCGATATTGCCTGATATCCTATGATTATTCATGGGATCTGAACACGCATGCATTCGTGGCTGTGCGGATGTGATAGTGGATGTTGTGGTGATGAAACGTCAATGCGTCTTGCCCCATTTGTGAGGCAAACTTTGAAACACCTTTTACAAACTGCCGCTGCAATGTATTAAGGTTTTGCTTTATTTTTCACGCTTTTAAGCGAAGTACTTCCGTATTCCGTATTTCACTATGAGCAGCATGCATTTACACAATGATGATTGCGCTCCATTGTTATTCTCTCTAAGCAACAGGCGTTCGCTCTCTCTCACACATGGGCAATGCTCATGCCCACTTCCCTAATGTCAAAGCATTTGTTTTCCAATAGAATTGATGTTGCCAGAAGTTTTGCTACTTTCATTCCAATGAAAAGCATTATTTAACGCAATGTTATCGAATATCAAATACGTAAAATGTTAGTATAGTACAGTTTCAACATATTCAAATTGTCATTACAAGTGCATGGCCAGGTGCAGTGATTCCTTCAGAGTGAACACAGCAAATCGGACCGCAGTAGAAGTGAAAAATAAGCAAATAAGTTGTGATAAATTAGCCAGTGCACATACCTCTATTTATTTCTGGTGAAGTCCACACTGGTCGATTGTTGAACTAATACAATCCATTATTCCAAAACAAATTTTTTCCACAAACAAACGATTTGCCGTGGTTATGCCCATAGACTACTGTATGTAGCAACATTGATCGGCCGTAATCTGACACCACTACTCTGCCTTCACAGCTCAATCAGTTTAAGAGTTCAAGAGTTATCGTGCATAGGTAACTAAGCAAAAGAGTGGAGACTCACGGCGAAATCAGAGAGGACCTAGAATCGTGTATAGACGGTGCTTGGAGCTAGATCAGGAGGAATTCGAAAAGATGATTCGAGTTTGTGCCTTTCCAAATTGTGGGAACCAAATGAAGAGATATTTGTGCTTGAGCTTTCACCATCTACCCCTCCGCAACTAGGAGATTTACAGTTGTGGCTGGATGCACTTCAGCTTGATGTGCAAACTCCCTTGCGACTTATGGACATGACCACGGCAAATAACTTTTTTGTTGAAAGAATACATTTTGGAATATTGGATTGCATGAGTTTGACGATCGACTAGTATGGACTTCACCGGAAAAAAACAGAGTTATGTGCACTGGCTGATTCATCACAACTTATTTTTAAAACTTGCCCCGTTTCAGCATAATGAGTATAAACTGAAGGAAAACACAGTGTAGGCAACAGAGATTGTTTGAGTTTGTCTCGCTACTGACAGCACTCCAAATTTCCTAACAACACAGCTACGTGTTGAAATCGCCCGGAATTCTCCTTTAAGCAGTATAAAAATGTCTTTACACAACAGTCAATTCTGTTTCAGACTTTTGCTTTCACCTATAGTACCATAGTATATCTCCCCTGGAAAAACATCAAGTACTAACAGGGGACTGTGAGATAATTTCAGAATTAGAAGTGTGTGGGCATGTGATGAATATTATAATTAAAGACACTGCATGAACTTTGCTATTGCAATGTGAATTAATTCCAGCATGAATTTAAAATGAGACTGGCAGTATTGATTTCAATGGCATGAAATTGAAGTGCAAGCGTAATTTCACACTGTGCAAAGTGTGTGCCAGTTTAAAATATATTTGTTATGTTAGCTATTTAGTCATACTTTTTATGTTTGCATGCCATACTGTATGCTATAGTTAAAATCAATACAGGTAGTTAGGCCTCTACTGTTTTCTAATGTAGCCTAAAGAACCCAATAACTTACATTTGAAAGATGTACTTGGGACTGAAATTTGGGAGTAGAATATTCCATGGATAATTCCTCATAGGCATTCTTTATGAATATATAACCCACTCAATCTGTGAACCATACACATGAATTCCTTTAACATATATCTTTTGAACTTTATTAAATCACCCCAAGGAAAAATGTATATTGGTGAAATTGACAAAGTTGTCTTTTTAAAGTTACACAGAAAGACACAATCCCCATTACTCTTTGTGTTACTATTTAACGAGGGGACAGCTTCAGCATTCGGTATGAACGTGAGTGAATGGTATCACAGCCAGCGCCGGCTCTGGCAATGTTTGGGGATGACACCCCTCCTCATCCCCCACCCACACATACACATGCTCCAGGGCCCCCACCCTTCACCCAAATATCTTATCTTGACATTATTTTTCAACAAAACATTACATACCCCTGGCTGTAGAGGGGGTGGTGTGCTAGGTGGCTTTGTGCTACATTACTATGTTGACACTCATAGGAACTGAAGATGTAGGGTTTATTTATGTTCCTAACATGTATTTTAATAGGCCAACTAAAGAGTTATAGATCAGATGTAGGTTAGAGTGTTATCTATATTATGGTATATCTATATTATAATAATATCTATATTATGGTATAGTTGTACTGTAGCATACAGCATATGGCTCAGTGGGTAGGGAGTCAGACTTGTAGTCAGAAGGTTGCCAGTTCGATTCCCGACTGAGCCAAATGTTGTTGTGTCCTTGGGCAAAACACTTTACCCTAATTGCTCCCAGGTCGTTGCTGTAAATAAGAAATTGTTCTTAGTCAACTTACCTGGTTAAATAAAGGTTAAATAAAATAAATAAACTGCAGTGCAACATCTCATTACAATAACTGCCCATTTTCAGCTAACATTCATAACTTTATATTTTTAAAGATTACCTAAACAAGTTACACCGTCACTAACTGAGCCGGGCCTAAATGAAACAACTTCCAACACAATTGTCCCATTTTTCAAAGACTTTTGTGCCTTAAAGTGATGGTTCGGAGTAATATAATCCTAGAGTCCTTTGCACCTTGACCTCGAGCCAAACAACCCCCGATTAGCTTTTTTCCTATGTTATAACATTGGTCGAGATAAAGCTATCAGTCGAATGCTTAGTGCAGGTGCTAATGGAAAAGTTTGTAAGTACACAAAAAGTATATTTAAATAACACTTGCCTGATGGCTGCTACTCTTGGCTGCTACCGTGATCCCGCGATATTCTGTGAGATCATGCACAGAGCACAACATGTATTGCCTAGCAGCTGAGAGTAACAGCCATCAGGCAAGTGTTATTTAAATATACTTCTGGTGTACTTACAAACTTTTCAATGCATCATTTTATGAGTACAGAACCTATTTGTACTACTGTAAAAGTTTGGTAACATTCCGGGCATTATTATTAGTGGGGTTATTTACGAGACACCCTTGGTTCCATTAGCGCCTGCATTAAGCCATTCGGCTGATAGCTCTCTGAACCATCACTTTAACCTTTAATAAAAAATATTATTCTAATTCTAATTTCTAAGGCCTTACCTAAGACCTAGACAAAAACATAGCTCTAACTCCTCGAAACGTCTCCTTGGGCTGCTTTCACAAATAAAGATTAAGCCTACTGAACTCCAACCCTTACCCCAATTTTAAGTCTTACTTACCAGGGTATTCCAAACTTTTTCTCAGGCCTTCCCATATGTTTCACATTTGGAACTGGTACACCCGATTGAATTAGTCAAATGATTAATGATTAGTAGGATAATTGAAATGGGTGTGCTAGTCTGGGATTAAACAACAATGCAAAACATCTGGTCAGGCTAAGGCAGAGATTTGGGAAACCATCCTAAAACCCTTAAGAACTAAGCCAAAAGGTTTCCATTAATAAAAAGGCGACAATGAAAATATGCCCATTAATCGTATTTTCAAGCTCAACTACAGTAAAATCTATTTAAATACACATTAGACAACACAGCGGGAGCAGCCGCGTGATTTGAGACACAGATTTGTTTTTGGAGTGCAGAATTTGTTGCACATGCCCATGGGACCTTTCTGACTGGGCACAAACTCTTCTACCGGTCATGTTACATTAACAGTGCAATCAGGACACTATTTTGGCATTAAGACCTGAAGAGACCTCTCTACATTAATGAGTTTAACAGCTGAGCCTAAACGACAAAAGTGAAATTCAGAATAGGGAACAAAATCTGTGTTATGGCAGCTACAGTATAAATGAACTCACCCAAAGCCCTTGGTACTTTAAGCACTAGAGACCTATGTGTGTGTATGTCTTATATTTAGATGTGTGCCCTTCAACGTTTCTACAAAAACCCTATTTTAAAGCAGGATGAAATGACTGAGGGGGCATTTCTTATCAGTTGGGTTGGCATTCATATAATACATTCACCATTTGCAATGCTTATGTGAAAACAGAAATTGGGGGGAACAAATATTGTTAAAGGGCCTGTGTTAAAGATAATTATCAATGCGTCCTTATAATCTCATATTCAAGCTAATAGTATTTTAAAATATACACATTAAAGTTGACCTTTCAAGGTCAATTGAAGCTCCAGAGAATCAACGCAAAGTTTGTATTAATAACTGTACTTGCTTGAAACTAGTAGTAAATTCTGCTGAAAAGAAAACAAGGGGTCGTTTGTTCAACTGGGTTCTTCACTGAGGTCATCACAGGCAAAAGTGAATACCTCTAGCTGTCTCTATGGTTGTTTTCAGACAGGAAGCAGGAAGTGAACATGACGTCTTTTAAGTTTCACGTCATGGAAAAAAGACATTAGCAATGCTAATTGAAGCAAATATTAGATTTTCATACAGATAATTAATGGAATTACCAAAATGGTGATTTGAGGAGTGAGTAGGTTATTAATGTCTGTTTGTAGGTTATTTATGTCAGCTGATAACAGATCAGCCTACAGTATTAGCCTTTATATGGCAAACATGAACTGAACTTAATTTAATGGGCAATAGGCCAGTTATAATGGAGCTTTATGTATACATATATTTACTGTTAATTCAGCCCACAATGTAATAATATTAAATATATGTTATAGAACCTGAAATTTATTTTTTTCTGCTTTACCTACAGTATATAGGGTAATACATGAAAATATACATCCATTTGTTGACATTGGCTGTGTCAGTTATCATTTACTCCCTATATTGATTAGAAAACAAATCTGAGAGCAGGTTTATGAAGGTTTACAGCTTAGGAATGCCGATTACAATAAAATAATATCCCTGCAATGAGGTAGAACCATCCTGCACTAAAACTGGTAACTTTGGGTGAGGTAATTGTTTATCAAAAACACAGGGGAAATAGTGAAAATATCTACATACTGTATTTGTTTTATTTATGTACTGTATGTGTATTTCACTGTTACACTGGTTCTCAAGACCTGGACATGCCAATTTTTCTGGCTGTACATGACAAAAAGGTTCGTTTTTACTATATCAACTTGTAGTTAAGGGTCATCTGAAAAAAATAAACTATAAACTTCACTGTAAGATAAACATGATCCTGTCAGAAGGTTTAATATCAACTTAGTGACAGGCGGATTTAAACACGTCTCGGTTTGAAGGGTTAAATGATAGTACTATCAAAAGGCTCACAGTGGAGTGAAGAAAATAATGTAAGTATTGTTAGGCACTGATTAAATATATTAATATTTACTCTACTTCCTGATATCATAATTTAAATATTTTGCTGTTAGATTAGTGGAAATAAACAGAGTAGGTTGAAGCCTAAATGCCGATTGGATGAACATAGTGGTATGAACTAGATGGTTCAAACAAGATTGGCTGACAGCCATGGCATATGAGACTGATTACCAAACGTTTGGCATTAAAACACAACACATTTTACTGCTCTAGTTGTGCTGGTAACTGGTTTATAATAGCAGTAAGGCATCACAGGGGTTGCTATACTACAACTATGCACTGTACCCAGGCACACCAAGATACATTGTGCTTAATAACATATCTTAGCCATGATATATTGGCTATATATAACACCCTGGTGCCCTGTTAACCATGGGTATGAAACACTTATGGTTCTGCATTGGTAACCTGTTTATAATAACAAAAAGGCAGCTCAGAGAATTGTGATATAGTATGGCAAAATATGGCAAACATATTCTCTTTGTCATATAATAGTACATATATGTAATTTATTTTATCAGTGATGGATTCAAGTATGGAAGAATAAAGGATGCATAGGTAATCCGAAATAGAGCACTGGATGACCGTGTGCAATCTCTGGTGCTTAGATTGTTTTATGTTACATGTACAACAATTCACCATCAAATGTTGGTCTGATATGGGGGCTTTATGCAAACAGCTGCCCTGTTGGCTCTTGGCTGAGCTTTGAAAGGGGTGTGGAGGACAGACTTGAGAGCAACAGCAACTCCCATTCTTTCTCAACAAGGCTACAATCTGTGAAAATCTGTACATGTGTGACCAGGCTAAAATAACACAATAATATTCCTACGCAAGGTATGGAGATACAATTGTCTAGAATTCAAAGGGCACAATTATAAGAACTGATGAACATAAATTAGTGTCTTATTGTATGCAGAGGCCTACCACTAATAAAACCTAATCCAAAGTCCTGACAACTCACAATGGATATTAGAATAAGTATGGTATTAGGGGTTTCGTGACTATGGCTTCTCGGACAAACAGTGCTGCCTGGGATTTGGGATGAATAATTTAGATTATCTACCTTGACTCATCGCTCTCGATCGACTCCTTGTGTTCAGATCGACTGTCTTTTAATTCAGTAATGAAAGTATAATTGGTGAGTGTAATGATCTGACTACAGGCTTCCGTGTTGGATGAGATGTGCGAAAAAAATCTCAGCTCCGCAACATGTGGTTTGGTAAACAAAAAACTAGATAAAAATAAATGGTATGGTATTGACTTAAACTTGGTGTGTGTTTCTGAGTGTGTCTACATGTAAAAGTGTGTAATGATGCCTGTTGTGTGTGTAGTCAAACCTTAATCTTTCCTGAAACTGAACGCTATAGAATCACTTCTTAGCCTGCTGTATATGTGAAAGATTTTTACTTCGGGGGATTTCCCATCAAATTATCGGCTGCCGTGGCCACTTGAGTGCACTTCTCATTCACAGGTCGTACTTCGCGAAAATTCACATAGCCCTGCTAGATTCACCCCAAGTGTCCTGCCTGTAGATTAAGCATGCTTGTGGGTGTGCCAGTAGGCGTGTTTGTAGGCGTGTTTGTGGTCGTGTTTGTGGATGTGCTTGTGGGCATGTTTGTGGATGTGCTTGTGGGCGTGTTTGTGGGCATGCTGGCATCAGAACAGTTATATTCCACTCCTGGTGCAAGAATTCAAGCAGCTCAGCTTTGTTTTATGTCTTGTGACCATGCATCTTCCTCTTGATCACATTCCAGAGGTTTTCAATGGGGTTGATTCAGAGGAACGCTCCAGACCCCTAAACACCTAAAAATTGTTGTCCCAGTCATGTTTCCGTCATGACCAACACTAAATACACCTTCTCAGCATGTTTGGTAATTCCCAACTCGGCCACTGTATGTTGCCCAAAAACCTTTGTTGACGTCACTGCAACATTTTTGAAAATACTAATTGTTAGATTTTAATGCAAGTCGATATTTGAATCGAGTTGATAGGAATATGTAGGAGTATAATACTCAATCCCAGCCCATCCTGTTCATACAAACCACTAGACAGCAAATTTTGAAGGCTAAACCTATTTGTTGATGTAACGGTAACAAACTAATTATAATTGTGGCTTCTGTGTTCATCTGGGAAGAAAGTGTTCACATTACAAAATAAACACATTTGGGACTGACCACCAAGTGTCACCAATCTGAATTGAGGTTTAGTCTTCTGACTAAAATATATATTTTAGTCATTTTTTACATTAGTCATTGAAAATGTTAATTGACGAAAACTCAAAACATTTTAGTCTTGTTTCAGCCACCTATGTTAGTTTTTTGTTTTTTGTGTTAAATAGTTCAAACAAACTTTATGACCACACGCAGGTGAAGCAAATATTGTTGCTCTCCGATAAAGGGCATATGTCAAAGTCTGGGTAGATTAGATTGTAAACTAACAATCAGTTCTCGTAGTCAACATGTTGGATGCAGGAGAAATTGGCAAGGCTTGTGGGGGGGCAATGCTTGTGGGGGGGCTCCCGGTCAGCAGAGTATCTACTGAGGGTGGTCTAAAGAGAGAACAAACTGGCAACAGGTTGTTAGGTGCCCAAGGCTCATTTGTAGAACAATTGATGCTAAATGTCATTGTTGTTCTGTGGATCATTGGCAGAATAATTTTTTGCATGGACAGTACCGCAATCGAAGCCCGCATAGACTTGCTATGTTGTCATAAAGAGACCCATGTCAATTTTGGTCTGTAGGACACTGTAGCGAGGGAGTGAGAGTCATGTCTGGTGCGTGGATTCTCCGTGAACTCATTACTGCTTCAAAAAAGAGAGAATGCTTTTGTCAGGCCAAAACGACCCCCAGGCCACCGGGAAATGTCCCGGTGCTCCCGATGTCCAGTCCGCCACTGTCAGGAAGTCAAACAAATGCATCTAGATGTATTTAAAAAAACTTTGCAGGTGTTTAAGGGTCTGGAGTGTTCCTTTAAGAAAAAATTGCAGTGGCCTCGTAATTTCTTCCAGACCTGTACCTGTATCCACAACATGGCTTTAACTAACAAATGTGCTATGTCTTTATTTGACCTGTTCTACATACTTTATGAAATCAACCACAGGTGACACTGGGAATGAGGAGATAAAAAGAGATGGAGGCTGCTGTGACGGTGGTGGGAGGGACCAGGAAAGAGACTATGAAGTTAACAGGGTTATTATATGCAAATTAGATTTGTTCAATTCATTTTGAGATTTGCTTATCGTTAAATGATTATGTTTCTTTTGCGAAATCAAAAAGCAGATGCAGAAACAGTGAGCAATGATAAAAGAAAAGAAGAAACAAACCACTGCATAGTGTAGGAAAATGTCATCTTATATACATACATTTTTGGGGATTTTTAAGATTGTGTATTTGGGAACCGTACTGTACATGTATTGTGGGTTGTTTTTTGTCCTAGACCGACCCTGCTTCCAAACTCTCATTTCAGCGTGAAAAAAAGTATTGTATTTTTTAGCCAAACCCCAGAAATAAGGACCAGTTATGTTGGACTGAGCTCAGTCCTGAACTACTAGGCTGAACAAATACATTTACCACTGGAATCAGCTGGATTAGCTGGCTGACTCAGTGTGCCTTTGGTGTAAAAAGAAACACACACCCAGTCACCCACACCCAGTCACCCACACACAGTCACACACACAGTCACACAAACCCACACAGTCACACCAACACACACAGTCACACAGAGAGCTGTGGGGAGTCTACGTGTAAACAGATCATGCTTGCTGATGAATCTCATGTGATCTGGCTCAGATACCGAGTCAGTCTGTCAGGTGAATTTTCCAACCATGACACTGCACGGTCAGGAAACACAAAAATATGGCCATTATAAATACAAGCTTGGCTTAAGGATTATATTTTGATAATCTGAATTGAACCGTAATGTGTAGGATGTCTTTTAGAGGGTTTGGCTCCATGTGGGGTAGTGATCTGACCGGCGGTTGATAAACAACATGGGAGAAAACGCATGGGAGAAATATTACTTTTGAGAAACTGAACCTTGTCTTTCAGGCAACACAATCTCTTCACAGAACAGCAGCCAACTCTTTATAAACCGTGACGTCACTCACTGGGCTTCCACAGTTGAAAGCGAGATTACAATATACCTTGACGACACATGCGTAACACCTTTGTTACACATCGACCACATTGTGTGAAAAGATTACACCAGGTCCCAATCGCATTATGAAACGTTAATGAAATGTATCTGTAGAGCTCATGCTATGCAAGAGCTAACATTTACATATCATTAAACAGTAATTAACATCTTCATATTATATCCAAATCAAGTTCATATCATGCCCCAACTCTGATTTTTCGTAATTTTTATCCTTAACCCTTACCTAACCATGCACCATTCTTCCTTAAATTATTCTATAAATACTACCTTTATCTGGTAGAGAAGTACAATGCCGACCGTCTGGAATTTTCATGTACCATTTATGTCAGTGATAAGTAGGTAAGTCACATGTCAATACACCAGAGATAAGTGGGTCAATGTCAATACTGGCCATTGGTGAAAACAGGATTGGTTCAAAGCAAGCTATACTTTAACATAATTTTTTTTAAAGATTTTTTATCTTAATATGATACTCACAAAGTCTGTTGTGCAACAAGGACAATAGAGAAAAGCCATTCTATTTCCATTTTTTCGTCATTTAGCAGACACTGTTAATCAGAGCTGCTTACAGTTAGTACAGGGACATCCCCAGGAGCAACTTAGGGCAATTGATTCAAGGACACAACAACATTTGGAATCAAACCGGCAACATGCATCCAACTTCTGGTCTGACTCCCTAACCACTGAGCCACCTGACAGCCTGATGCCATAAAGGCAACACTGTGCTACCATCGTAAAGATTTGGTTTATCCTCCTGGGGATAAGTCTCCTTATACAAAGTCTGTGTTCATTTTCCTACATCACATCTCCAGATAATTCAAAGTTTTTTCTTTCAAATGGTATCATGCATTTACAGTATATTGCTTCAGGTCCAGAGCTAAGAAATGTGTGTGTAATTCTAGGTGGACATCACAAGGTTTACTATAATTTAGTATATACATTTAAAATAATAATAATAATTGTTTAGGGACAGAACTAACAGCTTTAACTTTGCTGGTTCTGGGTTTAAAAAAGGACCTTTCAGACACTAGTTAGATTTCCTAACCACTTTGAGATATTGTATACATTTAAAGTAAATCTATCTCATCAATATGTGATGGATTTACGGCATTACATGAACCCTTAATAACGCATTTGTGAAAGGCCTATACATGTGCAATGACTGCATTATCCATACGTAGTTAAATTGTTACTGAAACTGAAATATTGTCTAAATTCTGACGAAGCTTGTACAATAAAAGGTGTCCATCTCAGTGTGGAATAGTAATTTTTCATTTCAACCCTCTGATCTCAGTTCTCCAGGCTACCATTACAGGTGTACTTAAAGTGAGATTTCCTAGCCTTTCAGATTTTCCATGAAGCGGCTGAAAAGCTTGCAGACCATCACAGGATCACTGATGTGTAATAGCCATGCCTCTAGTTGAGGAGAAAGTAGGCACAGTGCCCTCGGTGTGTTCAAACTGGCCTCAGTGTCGAGAGCTGGTAGGATAGCGTGAGGCAACGCATTCTCATTGCATGACATGTGTAACTGTACGAAATGGAAATTTTGCCGCATTATGCAGGCAGACTTACAATATGGCCAATCAACATGTGAGTTGTTTTACATATTGAATCTCTGTTCTACCAGAACACGTCCAGGAATAGACCAATCGTTTACAATTTAAACTACTTGGGGAACATTTAGTTCAGGGATAATATGCTAGGTTAGTGAGGTTAAGGTTAGGGTAAGGTTAGGGTAAAGTGAGGTTAAGGATAGGATAAGATTAGGGTAAGCTTAACGTCACATGTGGACCTATATTATGATTTTTTACAATTTCGTATGATTTGTGTCGCCATGAGAACAGACAGTGTGACAGGGGATTGGTGTAAATACCTCCTGACAGTGCCCTCTCTTCATCTACTTTTCATCTCCTTTTCAACTCCTTTTTTACCCCCTCTACAGTATCTCTATCTCATGTACATTCTCTCCCTCTCTAACCCACCTACACCTACACACACACACACACACACACACACACACACACACACACACACACACACACACACACACACACACACACACACACACACACACACACACACACACACA
>JACXGM010002959.1:0-34283 GCA_016801145.1 Umbra pygmaea | reverse complement strand
AATTTGCTATGGCACACTCAGACGTGTCGCCAGGAGAGTCGTTACAGAAATCTCGTCAGTTTAACATTAAACAAAGACTTATATTTCCCCTCGAGAGGGGCCGCCCACAAGCTCCCGCTGCATACGAAATAAGCATCAGTTCACAGGCTGGGATAGGAGAAAACAAGGACTGGATTTGAATATCTTCCAGAGGGGGAGCAAGCATTTGTTTTCTCCTAGAACCCCGTGGAGACAACATAACCTTTACAAGTAATACTACCAAACTCCCTTTATGGGTGGAACACAACCAAAATCACATAGGTACAGTTTAAAATGTGTGACATACATTGGGGTTTCCCCCTTTCCATGAATCTTAATTCATCCCAGGAGGGATGAGAAACCAGCTGTTGAAGGAGTCAATATTTGGATCTTATAAACATTAATTTCCCACTACAAATGTACAGGAAATTTTACCCATCCAAGGCTGCAACAGTTCAGGCCAAGGCACAGATGAATAATCAACAAACAATGCAAAGGTCAAACCGGAATAACAATATAGTAATGGAATGCCCAGAATGGAGAAAATAAATACTCATAATACCTCGCAAAGAGGCAATAGCGTGTGTGTGCTTACATACAGCCTGAGTGAGAGCAGGTGTACTGAATCTGGGTGATTAAGTCTGGGTTAGGGGAAATGTAGTTCTGAGCAGTCAAGACTAGGGAAGCTGTAGTTCTCAGTGAAAGGGAGCTGGGGAATGTTACAGAACCCCCCCCCCCCCAAGGCGCCGCTTCCAGAGGCGCCAAACAGCAAACACACCACCGAACCCCAAGCGGCAGAAGACCCAGGCAGGAGACCACAGCGGCGGAAACCAGGCCTGCAGAGGCACTCCAGGGCGAAGCCCACGAGCAGGACAGGCAGGCAGAGGGAGTCCTGGCGGTCCGGAGGACGGAGGCAGCAGCGACGGGCCGGAGGGCGGAGGCAGCAGCAGCAGACTGGAGGGACGAAGCAGCAACGGTGGTCCGGAGGATGGAGGCAGCAGCGACGGGCCGGACGGTTGAGTCCGGGCAGGCGGAGGTCCGGCCGAGCCAGGCAGAAGCGAAGGACCAGGCGGAGGCCAGGCAGGCAGCACCAGAGGCAGAGTCCGGGCCGACAAAGGCGGGGAGGTGGCCAGGCCGGAGGGGGCTTGGAGGGGCGAGGCAAAGGCAGACCAGGAACCGGAACCACAGCAGACACAGGAACCTGGAAGGACACAGCACAGACAGACAGAGACAAACAGACAGACACAGAGAGGGGCACAGAGACCGGAGCGGGAACTGGCACGGGGACAGGGGCAGACACCTCTTAGGTTTAGCCTATACTGTTCGAATTCTGATGGTCTCATATATAATTCTGATGGTCTCATGTATAATAATTCAACAATGGTTTTACACGTCTATATGAAACAAGTGACAGTAGTTTAAATTACTATCTTGTCTCTAAAATACATTTATTTTAAGGTAAAACAAAGTCTGCTGTGCATATAGCTGTGCATGTTGTTTTCATTACTGGTTCTCAGATAATAAAACACTTTAGTATTTGTAACTGCAGTCACGTTGTAAGTCTAAAGATTTAACCAACTGGTATATTCTACACTGTTAGACTTTGCTGTAATTTCTACAGTTACTTACCACAAAATGCCCAGTAAAATACCATCATTTTCTTTTCTGGTTCATTACTGTAATATGCATTGCATTATGGGTAATAACATTTCATTTACAGTGATTTACTGTATGTTTTGAATTTGTGGTAGACTGCTGTAAATCATCAGCAGTAGTGCTACTGTAGTTGAATAAGACAGACTTAAATGTTACAGAAGCATAGAAATAAAAAGGAAATATCTCTATAAAATGAAATAGGCCTACATTTTATTGGTTGTTGCCAGTAAGTTACAGCAAAAATACAATAAAAAGTCTAACAGTGTGTATGAGGTGTCTATATTTAATACTGTATGCCCGTAAAAGTGTGTTAACTGCTGGAATTCCACACAGCGTTAAGTAACAGTTTATCTGTCCAATAAAATTATAAATTGTTTTAAAAACATGAAAGATTTGGGTGGTAATTATATATGCCTGTATGTGCTTTATAAGTGAGTACCCTATGTGATCTAAATGTATATAATTTTTCTTCATGTTTTTACTTAATCTTACATTACCGTTACATATGGTCACTGTCCAGTTTGTAATTTGATTTTCCTACTGGAGGTTTTTTCTCAAGTACTCTCAAAACAAACAATTATAGTTTCTCTGATTGGATGCCAATTAGCCTATTTGATATTTGACATTATGTTGATATTTATCCAGACACTAGTCAGTGATTATTTTCGCCAGTGAGACTGGGCTATTCAGACATGAAAACATCACTTTAATAACATGTAGGCACGTTTGAATATTGAAATACATGTTGAACCACAATTTATTTTGTATTCCACTTAGGGATTAGCTTGTCTATAACAACAGTACAGAACAAAAATAATGACTATAGTTATCTTGTGTAAAAAACATTCAATATAGCACATCACCAAATATAGTGTGCAGGTATATTCAGTAAAATATGGTAGCTCTCTTAAATTGTTCCTTTTTATAATAGTGTGCCAATAGTTTACCTGATCTATTCTAAAAGTCATGCATTTTGTTTCAAATACCTACTTTTTTGTTTAATATATTTTGAGTGGTCTAAGTTGAAATTTGCTCTGGTTATAACTAATTTCTTTAGATTTTCTACAGATTGATCTTGCTTGTGAAACACTTCTCTAAATAGCAATTCCAATGGTTTAACCATTAGTGATTGATTACCTTTATATTTTTAAGAGGAGTATGATACGTGTCCTCTCAGAGTAGCTTTTTTTGCATCCGAAAGTGTGGATGGGGCTATTTAGGATGGTAAATTACAAGTGTTCAAATCTTCAATGCACTCTCTTATTTTCTTACAGAACATTTCATCTTCTAATAGCAGGTTATTAAATCTCCACATTTTAGATTTATAAAGTTCATTTAAAGTAATTTCCAAGGAGACCATTGCATGGTCCGATATAGAGATGTCATGTATTTCACAACATTAAACAAGCTTCATACATTTTTAGGAAGACAAAAATAATCTAAACGAGAATATGATTTATGCCTATTGGAAAAAAAATGTATAATCCCTTTCTGTAGTGATAATTTCTCTGCATGCATCTATTAGTGAGCCATTTAGAAACCAGGACAGAGAAGATTTTTTACTGCTTGGATTGGGAGCTGAGCCCAGATATGGCAGTACAGTTTTGAAGGCTGCAGATAGATCTAGAAGAATGAGGACAGATGAGAGAGAGTTAGCTTAAGCATTGTGAAGAGTTTTTAGAGCAGTTTTTAAAGTAGAGCAGTCTCAGTCGAGTGGCCCGTCTTGAAGCCTGACTGGTTGGGGTTGGGGCGATCATTCTGACAGAGATAACTGGAGAGTTGTTTGGAAACTGCACATTCAATTGTTTTGGAAAGAATATTCAAGAGGGATACTGGTTTTTGATATTTGACGCGTCTCGTGTTGGTTTCTTTAGGAGGGGAGCAACTCTCACTATTTTGAAATATGTATGGACACATGCAGTGGTAAGGGGATGAATGAGTAAGTGCATGGGCAGGTTTAGTGATGAGGCAAACAGTGGACACACAGGGTTGTGTGAAGGAGTTATAGATGTCATCATCATTCCTTTCAAAATGGTTGACAAAGTAATCAGAGAGACGAGAGATGACGAGGGAGGAGGTGGAGTGTTAAGGAGTGAAAGTGGAAGAGTTTCCTGGGGTTGGAGGATGAATCTTGGAATAGATAGAAAAGCGATCAAAAGTGGCTTTAGCAGCAGAGAGGAGAAAGTAGCAAGGAGGGATAGAAAGGATTCCAGGTCATTCTGAAGTTTTGATTTTCTCCATTTCCTCTCAGCAACGCCAAGACCAATTCTGTAAGCTCATATTGTTTCGTTTAGCTACAGACCAGGACGGGAGGGTCGTTTCATCCTAGAGGAGAGGGAGTAGAGAGAGTCATGAGACTGAGAAATTGAGGAGAGTAAAGTGGAAGAGGCATATTAAGGAGACAGGAGTGAGAAGAATCTAGAAGATGGTAGAGAAAAAACGCTGGAGAGAGCAGTTCAGGAGACAGAATGAGTGTTACAACGGTGAGAGACCCGGGTAGGGATAGACAGTATAGGGGTGGAGGAGAAAGACAAAATGAAAAAAAGTTATCAGATAACTGGAGCAGGTTGGTGAGATTGGTCGACAGGCATCATCTAGTGAACATAAGATCCAGAGCATTGCCTGCTTTGTGTGTAGGGGTCATCTGGGTAGCGGTGAGGTCAAACGAGCAGTGGAGAGGGAGGAGAGCAGTTTTGAGAAATTAATTAAACTTAGATACACGAAAGTTGAAGTCACCCAGAAGAATGAGTGGGGAGCCATCATCTGGGAATGCACTAATCAGCATGTCAAGTTCATTGAGGAAATCAGAGGACTTGGTGGACGATAGAGGACAACAATGTTAAGCTTGGATGGACAGGTTACATGGACTGCATGGAATTCAAAAGAAGAAATAGGTAGGTGAGCAAGAGGGAAAAGGGAGAATCTCTATTTCGAGAAGATGAGTATCCCTCTTCTACTACCGTGTTGAACTGGTGCTCTTGGAGTATGGGAAAAGCAGTCATATGAAGAGAGAGCAGCCAGAGTAGCAATATTATCTTGGAAAATCAGCCTACAACATTTCCATACACTTGCAGAGAGTAGTTATTCTACATGGGTTTTCCTTGCAGGGGAGACAACATTGGAAAAGTTACATTTACAGTAGTAAGAATTACTGTAAGCACTGTGATGAGACAGGTTAATGGGGATGGAAAAAAGACACATTTCACTGCAGACAGATTTTCTTTTTTTGTGGAGTATGAACATTAAAGTTGTTACCTTACCTTAACCGTCCTCTCTTACCTTCCTCGAATAACTCAGCAGAATAACTTTGCAGAACTGTCTTAGTTTCGGCAACAGTCTTCATTGTAGGGGACAACAATAAATCAACAGTTAATCAAATTTTGTCCAGTTTGATTGTAAATGCAACACACAAAACAACTTATTACCACAGCCTCATCATTATACTGTAGCTAACAGACAGAACAACTCATCACCACAGCCTCAGTATCATACTGCATCCAGCGGCTTGAACCTCCATCTCCAAACCTCAATTTCTCACAAAAGTTTCTTATGTGATTTGGTTGGCTTACTCCAGGTAAATGTTGCCATATAACAGCTATTTAATGAATGTTAACTGCAGCAGACCAGTGGCAAGTGAGCAAAATCAAGTTGCTGATGTCCCATACAGTAAACCATTCCATGAAATTAGGAGCATGTGGCTAGCAAACCGGAAAATTACTTTACCTAGTTACTACAAAAAATATGTAACTAACTAATTAAAGAATATTTTAGGTTACTTGCGTAAAATGCCATGAGGGCGTGTTTATTGGCTCAAATAGGCTACACCCATTCTGAATGTATGTTTCCTGACACACGTTACGCATGTAATGAGATGAAAACAACCATAAAATGCATTCTTATCCAGATGATAATTAGCAAATTTTCAACACAAGCTTTACACACATTGTAAACTGCATAATAGAAAAAACACTTGTTGAAGCGAGACAATCCAAGACAAACTTTCAATCTTCTTAGTACTGAAAAGGCCTTGCACAGCTTAAAGGAAATAATTATTGCCCCCTGCTTTTCCAGAGGTTTGATATAATGTGAATATTTCCAGCCATTCATTCCTGTTCATGTGTGAAAAAACCTTTTCCTTTTGAGATCAGCATGGTGCAAACTAATGATAGAGGGATTTAAAGAAAATGACAGTAGACAATAAATGACTAATATGATAATATTGTAAATATAACAAAATGTCTTGTTTGAAAAGTAATAACTAATGACTTGAATTGAGAAAGTAACAGGTTAGGTTATTCGTTACCACAAAACAATTGTCAGACATTCCCCAACACTGCTTGCAAACAAGAGTAATTTCCTCCAAGCCATCATGCCAGATACATTATTACATTACTATTTTGGTGCAAACATTTAGCCCGCTGAGATTTACTCACCAAACTGATTATCTGCCTGCATTTAACGATAGGGTGGGTGTCAGGGATGTGCACAGACATTTTGAGGGGCAGGGGCTCAAGTGAAAAAAGGGCACTTCTCATAATTACAATTTTTTAAAACTTTTTTAAACAAAAAATTATATATATTAACACAACTCTGACTTCATTTTTTAAAAGATGTCTACAAAATAATCAGTTCACACAGAAACCATGGGCGTGTTTTACTAATAATTTGTTTATTTTTGCACAAGGCACTACATCATATTAATTATTTTGGTGTTATCAGAATACATAACACTTTAAAATCAACACAAATATTCACTCTAAACTGAAAAGGGCTGTTGCTGCAGTTTTCTGTTGTGCAAACCTATTCAATAGAATTAGACTTCTAGAATGTTCTTTCCAATGCAAAAAATAATATTTTTAATTTAGTAGTTTTTCTTATCATAGCCTACAAATGTCTTTTCCTCGATTTACTGAAGCCTATATGTAAAACTACTGTCTCTGTGTAAAACGCATTTACAGCTGCACAGCAAGCACATTGAGCGTCTGGCTCGCTCATAGGCCGCGCTGCGGCAACTGCACATCCAATGGCGCGGGCGCCACTGACGTGCGACCAATGAGCCAACTCTACGTCATTACATGTCATACATATCCGGTCCTTTACCAACAGTTGGACGAGGAATAGGTCGGTTTAGCAGACTGTTATTACTGAACAGTTGGCTAGCTTCCACATGTGCTACCAGAGGTGCTACCAGAGGTCTGAATTACATAAACAGACCTGTTCTGGGAGAGAAGAAATCTCTTCAAAAGGGACGGGATTCATCTAAACAACTCTGGACTGCAAATGCTTGCAGGCCAACTGGAATACAATATCCTCCATAGTTACAACCAAGAAGAAAACAGAAACCAAACAGCAACACTCTCCCATCAGGCTGATTTCTAAAAAACTGCGGAAAACAATGGGCGAAATGGATGAACTACTTTCTATAAAACAGTGATATCATGCAAACAGTGCCACCAATGTTGACGTTATTAGCTTGTGGCATGAAAGGTTTTGTAATTTTCAGATTGACAGATATGTTACAGTCCATACTGACTTTAGGTCAATGTGTACCCAAACAATAAGTGTAAGAACATTGTTGTGAATTCACTGACACCAATGCCTATTACTGTTTTGACTAGGACAAGGGCAAACAAAAGATACCCAGTTTTCCCCCACCCTATAATCTATTCCAATTTGACAAAAATTCCCAAACACAAAATAGTTTTGGAGCAAACTCTAACTAAATTAGCACTACTAAATATTAGATCACTAACAAACAAATATTTCTTAATCAATGATCTCATTGTCAACCATAAACTTGATTTCTTGTTTTTAATAGAAACCTGGCTAGATAAAAATGGCAATCCAACACTCATTGAGGCAAGCCCTAAAAACTATAAATTTGTCCAGTCAGTAAGAGTGGGTAAAAGGCCGTGATTTTTCATGAACATTTTTGCTGTACAAAGGTTGATCTTGGAGAATTCTCAACATTCGAATATGTGGCCTTCACTCTTAAAGCAGAAATACCAGTGTTGATGTTAACAATATATCGACCACCAAAACAACTTCCAGCCTTCCTACCAGAGTTCTCTGAAATTCTGTCACTGACCTTCATCAAACATGACAAAATTCTTATAAACGGTGACCTAAACATTCACGTAAATAATAATGCTGACAAGTATGCTATGGAATTCATGAGCATTCTGCATCATTTTTGCCTGATTCAACAGGTCTCACAACAGACGCATGAACACGGAAATACATTGGATCTGGTGATATCAAAAGGATTACCCATACAAAATCTTTCTGTGACAAATGTCTCCCTTTCAGACCACTACTGAGTATTTTATGATGCACACCTATCTGAAACCAAGAATAAGGTACAAAATATAGTCAGAAAACGATAAATGAAGCGGTCAAGCAACATACTTCATGGGTGCTAACTCAGCTTCATTTTAGCACAATCAAGACAGTCCACGAGATGGCAAACAAACTAAATTACTATCTGACAAATGCTCTAGACAAAGCAGTGCCAAATAAACAAAAAAAGAGGATAGTAGAGAAAGCATCTCCATTGATAAATAGCTCTGTCCGTGAACTAAAACGAGCAAATAGGGTAGCGGAAAGAAAATGGCGAAAAACTGGACTTAAGGTCCATCTTAGTACCTACAAAAAATCCTTAACAACATACAATAACACTGTACGTGCTGCAAGAAAAAAACACTTTTCCAGGATCATTATAGAAAGTGGAAATAACCCCAGAATACTATTTTTAACGATACAAAAACTGCTAAACCCTGCCCCTATCCCGAAATGGAAAATTCAAGCCTCTGAAACTAAATGCAAAGAGTTTGCAGCCTTCCTCAATAACAAAATCACAACCATCAGAGCCAGCATTACTACAACAAATATACATTTTCCAAGCAGACCCTGTACAAAGCACATAAAGACATTTAACAGCATTGCTACTGAAGACCTGCAAAAGATTGTTAGAGAGAGTAAATCTACCACTTGCGCTACCGACCCTATTCCGACAAACCTTCTGAAAAAGGTCTTTAATAGCATCTCATGCCCTTTTCTAAATATTATATATAAATCCCTAGAATCTGGAGTCTTCCCAAATGCATACAAATCTGCCGTTATAAAGCCACTTCTTAAGAAACCACAACTAGACCCTGAGGTACTAAGCAACTATAGACCAATATCAAACATCACCTTTCTAAGTAAGGTGCTTGAGAAAGCAGTCTTTCACCAACTGAGCACATTTCTAAATGACAACAACATTCTAGAAAAGTTTCAGTCAGGTTTTAGAGCAAATCATACAGAAACAGCCCTGACCAAAATAGTAAACAATCTAAGAATTAGCATGGATGCAAACAAAGTCTTGGTGCTAGTCCTCCTAGACCTGAGTGCAGCATTCAACACCATTGATCATGACATTCTACTAGACCGTCTCGAAAACTGGCTTGGCCTCTTAGAAAATGTCCTCAGATGGTTTCAAACCTACATTACAGGCAGAAAATTCTTTGTCAGTCTTGGTGACCATGTATCTGAGGAACATGAAGTACTATACGGTGTTGCACAAAGAAGCTGTCTGGCTCCACTACTTTTTTCACTATACATGCTTCCACTAGGTGATGTCATCAGAAAACACAATGTACATTTCCACAGCTATGCTGATGACACACAGCTACCATTCATAACCCAGAAAGATGCAGAGAAACTAATTCATGCATTTGTCACAACTAGACTGGACTACTGCAACGCCCTCCTTACAGGCCTCCCAAAAAAGTATTTAGATAAGATTCAACTCAACCAAAACTCAGCAGCGAGACTCTTAACAAGAACCAAAAGGCAAGATCATATTACTCCAGTTCTGAAATCATTACATTGGCTCCCAGTTTCCCACAGGATGGATTTTAAGGTCCTCCTGCTTATTTATAAATCTGTAAATGGCTCAGGACCAGCCTTTCACAGACTCTAAAATCCTATGTTCCCCAAAGGGCAATCAGATATTCCACAGCTAACCTGCTAATGATACAAAATTCCACCCACAGAAAAATTGGAGATTCTGCCTTTTTTAAGTATGATCCAAAACTGTGGAACACAATACCAAAAAATATCAAAGAAGCACCATCTATTGATATATTCAAAAAGCAGTTGAAAACATATCTTTTCACTATAGCATTTAACTAAATATATTTCATTTGACTGCCTGCAAATGTGCTCTATCCTTTTTATGCTTTGAATTTAACTATTTACATTTCTCTGTCTTTTACTGATGTAAATGTTTTTATTGATGCAAATTTCTTTTACTTTCTTTGACTTTTATTGATGTAAAGCACTTTGAGCTACATTCCTTGTATGAAAGGTGCTATATAAATAAAGGTTATCATTATTATTATTACTAAATTACCGTTAATAGTGTTCAAATATAGGCATCATTGTGACACTTACCGCTACGTTTTGGAATTCTTGTATGTTGAGATGTCAGTTCGTTTTGGTGCACACAGCATGCATCATATATGAACTATTCTTTTTGACGTCTTGGAGTGAAAACATAGACTGAACTTGAGGCCACGGGTGATCTGCCTCCGATAGCTCGCACATATCTTCCTCTGCTTTGGCCACAGTCTTCCAACTAAACTCGCGCTAAATACAAGCGGGTGATTGGTGCGAAGCCACCTCTCGCGAAGCAGCCTCTCCAATGTTTCAACTAAATGCGCGCTAAATATAAGAGGGTGATTGATCCGTAGCCACCTCTCGCGAAGCAGCCTCTCCAATATTTTGCGAGACCTGTGAACAAGTCATATTAACTTTCCATTTGACAGTAGCGGTGGAATCCCACCGAATGTAGCTTGAGTAAGAGTAAAAGTACCCATCTGTAAATGTACTCGAAAAAGTACAAGTTACCGAAAAAATGTACTCAAGTAAATGTAACAAAGTAAATGTAATTCATTACTACTCACATCTGCATGCATGCTAGCAAGACACATGTTAACTATATTTGTCTTTGGCTAATTAATCAGCAGTATTGAGGCACTGGTAGTTTAATATTTTGTTCATCGCCACTCACCTCAACACAAGCTAAGAAAAAAACTGCTGGGAGGGGCCGCTGCTGCTGCTGCCTGCAGGTGTGATATGCGCCGATGTGCACCGCTACACAGAGACGCGGGGGGGAGAGAGAGAGGCAGCACTTGAGAACTCCTGACCTGATATTTACACTATTAAATAAAAATATTTGTTTGACACGGAAGCTGTGCGCAAACAGGAATATATATATTTTTTTCAAAAATAAAAAAGGACCCCAGAAAAAAAGGGCACTTTCTCTCCAGGAATAAAAAGGGCAGGTGCTCAAGCCCCCTTTGATGTCTATGTGTGCACGTGCCTGGTGGGTGTTAATTTCGGACGCTGTCAGGGGTAAAACAAGTTGATGGATTAACTTTCAAAGGAAATAAGTTTTTTGAATGTTAGTGAGAGCCCTGCACCTGGTGTTTATCTGCCAAATTCTTCCAAGTGTAATACCAAGAAAGAGAGTGTTTACACAGTAACGCCTTTTGGGTGAAATGTTTTAGATGATACTCTGACGTCCTGTTCCCGTGAAGGCAGCATGAAGCTGCGACACATGGTGGTGACTGAAACACTCAAGAAGAGTTACGATACATTGCTCGTCCAGTCGCAGTGGCGTCCCCTGTGATCCTCTGAATGCCCCCTAGGGGGAGGTACCACCCCCATTGAGAAACACTGGCTTAAACAGAAGGCATAGTTTCTGTAATGTGGTGGCTCCCTCTCCTGGTGTATCCAGATTCCAGCAGTCAACGTCACCAACTTACTGATGACACTGCCCTCTCCTGTGTGGCTGTTTGTCATTTGTAGTCTTTCCCTGTATATACTGTATATACTGTATATATATATGTTCCCTTCTCTCCCCTTGTCCTTTTTCTGTTGATGTTTGTATGTAAGAGTTCTCTGCTATGGGCCTGTGTGCCACATTAAGCTGTTATCTCAAGCAAGGTTAATCCAACTGCTTATAAGTCTTGTACATTTTCTTGTTTCAGGCCTGAGAGAAGCCATTGTTATTGCTGTTTTGCTTGTGTCCTTCAAGGGCTCATTAAATACATTAAAGAAAATCCCTGCATGTGGCTCCATCTCTACCAACGTTACGGCTTCAGTAAAACCTGGACTTTTCAGGTGCGAATATATGAAATGTTATTGTATAAGGAGCAATCAATTCAATCAGTGTGATTATGATCTTTTTTGAGTCATGAATTCAGACATGTTTAGAAAATCAAGGTTAAAAAAATCATACACTTTAAACATACTGCTTTTTTGGCTTTAAAGTCAGATTGAGTAAATCACCTTGCTGTCTTTGTCACAACAGTTGACAGAGGGGTGCAGCTAATTCTTAGGAGGGTGTGAACAATGAGACCTCTGTTCAATTTTTGACTAACCTTTGAGGGGCAATTTCTCAGTACTGCAATTCCAAGTGCCAAACTTTGAACCATTATAGCTTTCCAAATCTTCCTTCTGTTTCAGTGCATTTTACAATGTTTGAAAGGTCTTAATCTGTTCATAAAATGTAAAAAGTAATTACTTACTGACAATAACATATTTAACTGTAGGTGAAAGTTTTCTTTTCCTTATAAGATTTATTTGATAACTAAAAATGACTCGCTGGTCTGCATTGCCAAATACCTCTACATTGGTTTCATAGAACAACATATTAGAAGATTATGGTATCACTAGGTAGGTTTTTCCAAAAATCTGTCACCATTTTTATGTTTTTCTTTCAACAGTAGGGTTCACCTTGACCATAACAATGCCTATGTAGGACCTTTGCTTCCTGCCCACTCAGAGTTTACAGCCTGCCTTATACTTCTGCCTGTGTCTACCTGTGTACCAAACAAGCCTAACCTAGCATGTTATCCCTGAACTAAACATTTTAAATTAAAACTAATTTGTCTTTTCATGGAAGTGTTCCGGTAGAATGGCAATTCAATACAAAAGCTTGCATTTTAATTGCCATAGTCTGCGTAATGTGCAAAATGTCCCTTACATACAAGTACCCAGGTTTCGCCATGACAATGTGTTGTGCATCAATTTCATGGTCCTCTTAAATTCTACTTTATTTGAGACTAAACGGTTCCTCTAGGCTTTATGTTAAATTCTTCACAGGTTTTTTGCAGATTGTACAACTTCTTAAAAAACATTTTTTGGGGGTAGAATTTGTATTTTTATGGAAGAACGAAGGAAGCAAAGCAAAGGGAGACAGGCATTCAGGGGGAGACAAAGGAATAGCACAGACAGCATGAAAGCCAGGGGTCCAAACTCCTGTGTGTGCTGACTGTGTTGGTTCATCAAAGCTGGAGATATTGTGTCTCAAAGTCTGCCTTTTTTTACTAAAAACATTACAGACAAGAAGCTGGAAGAGATAATTACAAAATAATTAATCTGCAATGATGTAGGACATCATCCTGCACAAATACAACCAATTTGGAAGTGGTTTATCGATGCATTTAAACAAAAAATCTATAGGATAATGGTAAGAAATATGTACTACATTTTGATATTCACCTGTTTGTATGTCCCCAAACATTGTCACACTGGTTCAGGAGCCCTGGGGGCATGCCAATTATCATTTTCCATTCTTATTCTTCTTGATTTATGGTCTACATATACAGTATTACATACATAATAAACCACACATTTTGGGGGGTATATGACAAAATACATTAAAATCAATGTCTCAAAAGGTTCAATTTCATATTATTTATGCCAAGAGTCTTCTGAATCCAAAACTATAAGGCACTGCATGAAGTTTCCAGAGGCCAAAAGGTCAAACTGGTGCCAGGCAGCCATAAAACCCCTAGACCTTTCTTGAAGTGATTTATTAACTATCGGTCACATAGTTTACAGTTTACATAAGGGTCAGAAATAACTTTAATACATGGTTTACATCTGTTACTGCAAATGAAGAGACCTTGAATATTAGACGTAAATAATAATTCCAATAGCTTGCACTTTACACAAGGGGTCAGAATTACCCTTAATTAATGGTTTACTACTGTTCAGTAATGCTAATAATGAGAAAATGAATGTTAGTTATCCATTAGAAATTATTCATATAGTTACACGTTACAAAAAGCTTTAATTAATTAATGCTTAAAGAAACAGTCCAGACCAGGGACTGAAAATATGTACTCAAGTACAAGTACCGGTACTGTTACTTGTCCCAAAATGTACGTAAGTAAAAGTACCACCCTAAAAAACGACTTAAGTAGGATGAAAAGAGAACATGGTCAAAATGATTTTTCTTTCCCATAAATCTCTAACAACAAGGAATCATAATTTAAGAGGGTACAAACACAAACTGCATTTTTCCTGTTTGACTAGGCATTTGTTTTCCGTCAGCCTATAGTAATGCTGCATAGAAAACCAAAATCAATTACAAAAATAAATATTTCTATATTAGTAAATTAATTCTGAACTGAATAGAGTCTAATTTGTGTATTAAGCATAAGCTGTTTTTGCTTTCCAATCTGGCACTTTTACTAGGAAAGATGAATCCTGCACAAGATACAGATATGTGTTCTTCCTCTCTGTCAATCCCCCATGCCTGCTCTGGCCTCTCTCACCAGCTAGTGCTCTGCTCTGCACTAACCTGAAACATTGCTGTACATAACTGATGTCACACGAATCACAACTCTATAAAAGCAATTGTGGAAGTATTAAATATGGGACTATGCATTTAACATGTCAATTACAACTAAAGATATATGTTTCTTTTTAATGAGCAAGGTGGCTCAACCATAGCTAACTTTTCTGCATTACAATGTTAACAATAGTTCATCGTTATGATGGATCAGCAGAAAAGCTAGCTAGCTAACTATGACAGTGTTGGTTAGCTATGTTTTTGAGTAACCCCTAAACACATACTGTAACATTTTGGAACATGTAGTTTGCAAACAGTTTAGTCCTACCCTTTTCCTCACACATCAGTAGTGGGTCATTCTAAACAGAACAGGTGGAGAAGTGTGTGAATCCCAAATTGAGGGAGCTGTTTATCTCATAAATAGTATAGGTAGCTTGAGTTGAGACTGGCAGGAGAAGAAGGTACATTCCTTTTTTTTCTCACCCGAGTATGAATGGTTAAGTTTGTGCGTGCAGGTGTAACGGTACAGATAGTTAATGGCCCATATCATTTTGTGACAGATGCACCCTATCAGGAGTGAAAGAGTTAAGGTCAAGATAGTCCTTCCAGTGTGTGGAGAGGCGCTGGAGGAAAAAAGGTGAGGGACACAAAAGTTGCTTGGGAGTGGCTTCATAGAGCACTGAAGCAAGTGCATTCTGGGATTTGTTGTATTTCATCCAATTTCACCCAAACTACATTTTCTGGCTTTTCTTGAACCAGAAGGCACCAACTTTTAAACTTTATAACATTTCTAATACATAAAAGACCCATTTCAAATATATATTAATCTGTCCAGCAGTGAAGTATTCCTTTAAACAGAATGAAAGGTACAACATTATTGTGTTAGGGACAAACAACAAATAGTGTTACAAATAGAGTTACGAGCTTAAAGTAAGGACAGAGTCTGTTCGCGTAGACTAGGACACATTTCCTCAGCTGAACGAAGGTTGGTAAAACTATTAGCAATACTGACGGAGTCTTTTGATGTTAGCTGTCTTCTGGCTGGTCTTGGTAGTAAAAGGTTGCGAAAGATGCGTGTCCAAACTTACTGCAGCAGCCCTAAATCACAATAAATACGTTCTGAGGGAACTATTTTGTAAAACAGAAATGAGATATGAACGTATGAGAGGGTCAATTACGTTTGTAGGGAACTAAATTGAACATTCAAATAACGTTAAATATGAACATATGAAGATCATGACGTAGCATGTAAATAGCATAGTTTTTGCTAGGACGGAGGTCGGGGATGGTGGATGGCAGTGTTCGCGAGTTCAAATCCAGACCGGCACTTTGTGTGTGTTTTGTTCTACATTGCTTGCGTCATGCAGACAGGCGATTGTCGGTATTTGTAATGTTAACCCTAACCTTAATTCTAACCTTAACCTCAGTAACGTCATATCTAACCCTAACCGTTAGTAACCTCATGCCTAACCTTAACCGTTAGTATGCTCCTACCTAACCTTAACTGTGAATGTTGCAATATAATTTCGAACGCTATGGAATGTATGGAATGTTCTCGCATAAATCCGCTAAATGAAATGTACCGGAGCAACGTAATTAAAGTTCAAATATAGCCTAATAACAAAACGTGCAGTTCAAACGTAAAAAAACCTAAATATGTTGGCATATAACGTAATTTAGGTTTTCAAAATAGTTTCCTGAGAACGTAATTTGGGAGAAATTCTGAGATGTACGGTTGCACTGCAGACTCGAAGCTGCAACTTTGAAGGGACAGTGAGTGTGAACAAAAAAACATTCTTATTGAATGGTTTGATTGCTGAACATTTAGGGATGATTTGCATGTTCTGTTTAATTTGGAAAAATTTACTGAGTCTCTGCCTTTGGTTGTCTGAAAGCTGGTGTTTATTTGTCTCTGTGTAATAACTGTCAAAACTGGTTAGGAATTGTTGGCAGGGAGAAACATATTTTTTTAAGTATATATTTATACATCTTTTTACATTGAAACCTATTTTCTGGTTATGTAATTTATTTTGAGAGTTTAAACTGGCCAAATTTAATTGGACCCAGTTTGATTTACAATATTTTACAAGGGTCAACCAATAAATAATTTGTTTAGATATCTACTCAGTTGTTATTGCAACCTATATTGAATTTACATTGCTCTGCAGTAGGGGTGTCCCACCTATTTAGCTTTGTATAGGATACAGGGGGAGATTGTGCAGGCCTTTAGTTATATTTATGAGTGCATCACACTTCAGGTGGTCACTGTGTTAGTCCTGGGGCCTCATTTATAAAACTTTGCGATGGATTTTCATCAGAAGTGGTGTACGGACGAAATATAGGACATGCGTACGCAAAGAAATATTCAGATTTATAAAACCGTGCGCACGCACGTCCTACAACTTTTTCCCTTTATAAATCACAATCAACTCTAAATGTGGCGCAGCTTTTGTGGCTGCATGCCACACCCATAATTGCCCATGAATAGTGAGTGAAACCCCTAAAAATGTATATTCATTGATTGAGAAATCATGGCAAACAGAGAGAGGAAAACCAAAAAAAGAAACTTCACTCAATGTGAAGTAGAAATTATTGTTGGCAAGGTATAAAAGAGGAGGAAAATGTTGTTTGGAGGGCACAGTGTGGCCATTACTAATGCCAAAAAAGCGTTGGAGTGGCAAAAGTTCAAAGACACGGTGAATGCAGCCTGAGAGTCGGACCATGGGCGAAATAAAAAGAAGTGGTCAGACATCAAAGTCGATGCCAAAAAGCGTCTGGCGCTTCATCGCGAAAGTCTGCCACGGTTGGGGGAAGATTAGTTAAATTAGTAAGTAAGTAAAATTAATTTATATAGTACCTTTCACAGATAAAATCACAAAGTGCTTCACAGTGCTTCACATAAAAATAGAGATATATAAATACAAAGAAAACATTTTTACAATAGACATACAGAATGTAACGTATCAGAAAAAGGCCCAACAACCCTAGTTTAATTAAAAGCCTGTTTAAATAATAGTGTCTTCAACTGCGTTTTAAAAGATTCTATAGAATGTAGTTCACATAAAAACACAGGTAGATCATTCCACAGCCTGGGTGCCACTGCTTTAAATGAACGGTCCCCTCTGGTTTTAAAATGTTTGTGGGGGACCACCAACAGTCTCTGACCTGTTGACCTAAGGCTACGTGAGGGAGTATAAACATGTATAATGTCAGCGATGTATGGAGGAGCTTGTCCGTGCAAGGCTCTAAAAGTAAGAACAAGAATTTTAAAATGAATTCTAAAATGTATTGGTAACCAGTGAAGCGATGCCAAAACTGGTGTGATATGTGCTCTTTTCCTTGTGTCAGTTAAAAGCCTTGCAGCAGCGTTCTGAACAGCCTGGAGACGGTTGAGCTGTTTCTTATCTAGAAAAGTAAAAAGACTATTTCAATAGTCCAAACGTGATGAAATAAAAGCATGGATGATCATCTCTAATTTGGCTTTAGACACCAAAGCTCTTATTTTAGATATATTCCTCAATTGGAAGAAGCAATTTTTGACTAATTGTTTGGCGTGGTGCTCCATGGACATTGCTGTATCAAAGACAACACCTAAACTCCTGAGGCTCGGCTGGACAGACGAGCCTAAGGCACCAATATGCTGCGATAATAAGTGTTTCAGTCTTATCTGATTTCAAAAGTAAGAAGTTATCATTCAATCACTGCTTGATGCTGGTCAGACAGTTAATTAAAGAGGATAGTTTATGTAGCTCAGTAGACTTAAAAGAACAGTACAATTGAATATCATCTGCATAGAAATGATAAGAAACATCACTGAACTGCCCAATGATCTGCCCTAGAGGGATAATATACAACAGAAACAGAATCGGGCCCAGGACAGATCCCTGTGGCACCCCACTTGAAAGTCCTGCCACATCAGACATGACCTGATTTGTAAAAACACTAAAACTTCTACCAGATAGGTAAGATGAAAACCATTTTATAACTGATCCAGATATCCCAACCAGATCCTTAAGTGTTTTAATCATAATGTTATGGTCAATAGTGTCAAAGGCAGATGTAAGGTCCAGCAAAACCAAGACTGTATGTTTCCCAGAGTCAGCTGCCATCATAATGTCACTGGACATTTTCAGTAAAGCAGTTTCTGTGGAATGCTTCTTACGAAACCTGGACTGATATTTATCAAATATTCGATTGTTTTCTAAAACAGTAGTAAGCTGCTCGGTTACAACTTTTTCTAAAATCTTTGACATGAACGGCAGTTTTGATATTGGCCTATAATTCTTGGGTAGTGAGGGGTCCAAACTGGGCTTTTTAAGTACTGGTTCAACAACAGCATGTTTAAAGGTATTGGGAACCTGTTGAAAGCGAAGTATTGAGCAATTCCACTACACAGGGACCAATACAATCAAATGCCTGTATAAACAGCATAGTAGGGATAACATCGCTATGGCAAGAGGAGGGTTTCAGTTTAAGTAAAAGGACAGAGATGTCATGTAACGTCACAGGCTTAAATGAGCACCAAGAGTGTGTGTGTGGGGGAGTTAAAACAGCATTATATGCAGGTGGTGGTGAGATACTGGCCCCGATATCTCTGATCTTAGCAACAAAGAAATTAAGAAAAGCATTACTGTCTGATGTAGAGACCTCCGCTGTTTTAGGAACAGAGGGCGAAACAATTGAATTTATGGTGTCAAACAAGAATTTTGGGTTTTTCTTATTAGACCATATTAGCTGGGAAAAATACTTTGTTCTAGCATTTTTCACCATGTCGTTTAAGGAAGTCGTTATTTCCCTAAGGTGAAGCCTATGAACCTCAAATTTAGTTGATTTTCATAGACCATCTATCTTTCGACATTATCTTTTAAAACTCTGAATAGATTCATTTAGCCAAGGACAATTATTTTTTAGGTAATCATTGCTTGATTTCACAGGTGCCACTTTATCTAAAATGGCTAAACATTGGCTATTAATAGACTGAGCAAAAACATCTGTATCACTTCAGCCCATTAACAAACATGGGTCAAACAAAGCAGAAAAACTACCAACAACTTCTTGGTTAATGATTCGCCGTTGGGCCTTAATTCTCAGAAGCGGGGGATCAAGAGGAAAGTTAAGGTCAAAGAAAATACAGCTATGGTCACTCACATGCCCATCCTCTATACACACATTCACTATGTCAAGACCAAGTGAGAAAACGAGGTCCAGGGTGTGTCCCTTATTATGTGTGGGTCCTGAAACATGTTGAGTAAAGTTAAAAGAGTCAGTGATGGATAGGAGATCAACAGCTGCATTACATGATATATCATCAACATGAAGGTTAAAATCTCCAATAATTACAACCTTATCCAACTTGATGATAGATGATAAAAAGTCTGTGAAATCAGTAAGAAATATGCCTGCAGGACCAGGAGGGCGGTAGATTAAAACACAATAAAACATGTTAATGGAACCGACCTTAATCATCTGTAATTCAAAAGAGAGAAATGTTTCGAACTGTATTTCTCTGGATAAAAATATGTCACGATGCACAACAGCGAGGCCTCCACCCCTGCGTGCCATTCGAGGGGTCCCGGTAACAGAGCATCCCGCAGGACAGAGCTCATTTAAATGGATATACTCCTTGTCCTTTTGCCACATTTCAGTGAGAAACATAAAATCCATACCTTTTCTTGTAAAGAGATCGTTAATAGTATGGGATTTATTAGAGACGGTACGGGCATTTAGCAAGGCAAACCGGAGCGATGGTGGGAGGCAGGTGTTGTCAACAGCTGATTGTAGTGGCCACAAACACTTACCGCCGCGTAGAGTGGTCAATCGTTGGTCAGGAAGGGCAGTCACAAATGGTATTAGCTGATCCATGCTGACATCGAGATGTCGCCAGGGCAAAAAAGGCTCTCATCCAGAAGGTAGGATAAGCAGGGGACGATGCATTGAGAGAGTTTCAACCACCCACAGCCTGGAGAGTAACCGGCAGCAGCCACCGTGATCGTGGGCCTACTCCTCCACAGTATGCTTGGGACATGGCCATCCAGGATGGTAATCTCATCCGAACCTGAACGCCAGCTCTGCAGCACCTTCTCCTACGTTTCTTCTTGGGATTCTCAGGGCCCGCGTCGAAAACAGAATCCGATATTCAGGTGAGCAAGAGGAGCACAGAAACGGGGGCGGAAAAAAATGTGTGTAACTATTCCAGCTGTCACAACGTCTTTCCATGGACACTTTGATGTTTAGCAAAGTAACTCGATCATAAATCCAAGCAGCAGCGACACAGTTGTTAAACGATAGAGCTGATACAGCCACACGATAGACGAACACAAACAGAAACAGAGGGCACAAATGTGATGCGGCAGCGGTCAGGCCAAACACAGGCGCCATCTTACCGGAACATTAGTGAGCAACATTATTGAGTAAATTAGTGAGCAACATGTCTGCATCATAAATTATTTGGATATTGATGGAATGAAAATGCTTACGATTAATGACAGCAAATTTGGTGCCCTTATGGCAACATGAGTGCAGTCAATTGTACTGATACATTTGGGAAACCAGACATAGCTGCAAATTGTGCTTTTGTGTTTGCCTGTTCACCCGTGGTGTACGGAAACTTCATGTAGGCAAATTATGCGACAAGCCTATTATACCTAACACGTCTGGTATAATCCGGCTAGGGTTGGCTAAGATAACCCAGACCTGTCAGCCAATTCCTTGTGGAAAGTGCCAGTCGCCAGAAATCCTGTTATTATGAAAGGTGCCACTAAATAAAATGCACTTAGGCTATTATTATTATTATTATTATCTTCTAACAGCGCAAGATCAGCCATTGTGCGTCAATACGTATTGCGATGGAATGGCTTTTTATAACTATCCATTTGACTGTATCTGATAATCTACAGATGTCGGGATTAATCTAATTGTAAATGCGAAATAGTTCTGCGTAAATGGAATTTTTTGCACCTTTCAAAATGGTTAAGACATGCGTCACGATGGAACACATTTAAAAATGAAACGAACTAAACACATATAAATGAACATTATGATTCAGTAGCTGATGACGACATATACTATGAACCACTTTACCCAATGCACAATAATGACTATCTATTTATCTATCTATCGTTCGATCTATATCTATCTATCATAATCTATTTGTCTTTCTGCTCCGCCAGACTGAGACATCGACAAGAATATCAGTTTTAAACATGATTTTGTTCTGTTTACCATATTATTTATGAGGATGAATTACATAACCGGCCAATATCAATAACAGAACATATTTGAGTGTTCTTTTTGCAAATGTGTCTTTATTTGCATTTACGTTGACTACAATCTTGTTTTATTTTACTTGTACCTGTATTTTACTTCACCACAGGCTGTTGATTTCGGGAATGGCTTTGTGAAATGTTCATATTATTAATGAGAGACAGTGTTTCGATTTCGTTTAGATACACAACGGTCTGCAGTTTCAGACAGCTTCACGTGTTTCACCCATCTGCCGGCAGTGTCGCCATTTCTCATTTCACCCGTTTTTGTGCGTACGCATGGGTCAGAGTTGCCGTGAAGGGCCGCACATTTTCCCGTCAAGTTTGCTTTTTATAAATCCCAATTATTGCATGGAGAGCTGCGTACGTCTTCTTTTGTGCGTACGCCATGTTTATAAATGAGGCCCCTGAAGCCCATCTTACCATACTTTCATTTCCCATGTTGATCAGGGAAGATAGGAGCCAGATAGGAGACAACATAATTACTGAATTAGGTACTGGGGGCAATTGTGCTGAGAAGTATGGACCCAGATCTTGTACTCTTACAGTTGTCCAGAGCAGAATTATACTAATAATACCCCTACATAGCGGGGCTGTTCCCCACTATACAGGCCTTCTAAATTAGCCTGAATGGCTATGTCTGTGCAGCAACCCTTCTGTACAGACCATAGACAGTATATAAAATTGACCAAGCATCGCGTTTGACTTCAACAGAGACCAAGTGAAGTCAATTAGAAGCACCTTTCCAGTGGTAGCCGAGCGTACTGAGCAGCCTCAACTGAGTTTGCCGACGTAGATGTGAAATGAGCAACCTGTCAGAAAGTTGTAATTCTTCTGGTTGCTGTGCCAAGAGAAATCTAAACCCTTACGAATCTTACTTCATATGAATTCACATGCCACATACTGAAGTGTTTTTCACAATCCATCAAACGTTGCGGAAAATATTTTGTTTTAATGCTTTTTATGGACTCTCTATGGGCTTCTCTCTTGACTGTATGCCTCTACATCCCCCTGATTGCCTGCGAGCTTCTCCTGGACTATACGGTAACTTCATTACTGTGTGACAGAAAGTCTCATGGTTATGCCACAATTGTTAGCCTATTTTTACAAAAACGGCTGCTATGGAGCCATAATGTGAGACAATGGATTATGAATTATGAATAATGGAGCCTTTTATACATTGTTGCGTTTCTTTAGAAATAAACAATGGACAAATAGAGTCTTTAAACGCTTCAGATGAAAAAAATGTTGCTGTCAAATTGACCCTAAAATGAATGGGAGTCTATGGAATGCTAATGCAATGTGATGCCTTGGTAGCCTCAGAATCTCCCCATAGGAGCTTCCATTTCCAGGTGCTGGCTTACCCCCTTGGTACAGACTATTAGGGGAGGGAACACCCAATCACCAACTTAAAATCAAATGACAAACCAAAATAATAATGCTAATTTCGACAAATTACTGAAGACAATTGCAATTAAAGGGTAGGTCAAATGTAATGGAGTAACGTGTACTTAAAAAAATTATAATAAGTGAGTAAGAGTAAAGAGTAGAGTCCCCAGAAAACAACTAGAAGAGTACTCGTTCTTCTTTTTTTACTCATTTGCGTTATTTGAATGTGTTAGTACCTATTAGTGATGGGAAGTTCGATTATTTTTACTGAATCGTATCTTTGAATCTCGTTCATTCAAATCAACGAATCATTTTGATTCGTATCGTTCATTTGCGCATGCGCAGATCGAAATGAACGAAAATAATCAGTATACTGTCTGGATCATAGAAATAAGCCTTCGCAAAAAAGAAGGAAATAACGAAATTAATTAACCATATAGGCCTAATGGATCATAGAAGTAATGCACCTGCGCAAATCCAAAAACAATTAAGATAATGAACTAATCTCATACGACGTCTGGTAGAAAGTTTTACATTTGAGGCAATAAAATAAGTGTATGTCAAGTGTGTTGTTCATTTCTATCCCGCAGCCTGAACTTTATATTATTCAAACATTTGTTCATTTGAGGCAGTGCGCATAGGAAAAATGTGACAGCCTACCGTATAATCAATTCATTATAACAAAGACGTTCAGTGGCCAAGCAGTAATACGGATACATACGTGTGTAGTAAACCCATGATTTTAAATATCCAGCGTCATATGACTTCGTAACAATTAACATAAAGCTTAAAATATTTATTTTGTACATAATCCTGTAATAGGATCAACAGACAGATCCATATGTAAACTATGATAAAGGTGCATTTGTCAAATTAGTAAATTGTTCGGACTAGTTAAGTCAGTCTACAGTGATGAGCAAACATGTGCAAATCCAATAACTACATCGTATTGAATAATAGAGTAATGTGCCTGCCCCAAAATGAACGTTATGAACGATCCAGGTACTAGTACCGAGCAGTATACTGGATCATAGAAGTAGTGCGCCTGTGCGAAAAAGAACGAAATGAATGAATCATGTACCGGGCAATGTACTAGTACGACATACTAGTACCGAGCAGTATACTGGATCATAGAAGTAATGCGCCTGCGCCAAAAGGAACGATATGAACGACTCATGTACCAGTACGGAGCAGTATACTGGATCATAGAAGTAATGCGCTTGCGCCAAAAAGAACAATATGAACGATTCAGATACTAGTACTGAGCAGCATACTGGATCATAGAAGTAATGCGCTTGCACAAAATTAATGATTTGAATGATTCAGATACTAGTAACGAGCAGTATAGTGGATCATAGAAGTAATGCGCTTGCGCAAAAATGAACGATTTGAACGATTCAGATACTAGTACCGAGCAGTATAATGGGTCCTAGAAGTAATGTGCCTGTGCAAAAATGAACGAAATGAACGATCCAGTATGAATCGTACGTACCGGTCTTTTAAAAGATTTGTTCAAAATGAACGAATCGTTCATGAATCGCCCATCACTACTACCTATCCCTGGTCCAGACCCCTAAACAGCTCAATATTGTTTTGCCAGTGTCACATTATTCAACTATTGTCACAAACTAGGACGGTGATGGTGTAGAGAAGGAAGAAGGGAGACCAACAACAGGAGGATGCTTACAGATTTAATTAATATGACGATTCCTTTGCATATTCAGAAATGTTCAATAAACCCAATACACAACAATGCACATATATATTCTAGGAGTCCAATATCTCAGTTCATGTCACGCCAGACCACACAGGCTTGGACGAGACAACTATGGTGTTGCAGTGAACTGAGATATGAACTCATGTATAAAGATGTATATTTCTGTTAATTTCATATGTTGTGTTCTGTTTCTATCCAGTACATTGGTAATGGTTAGTTGAGTTCAGTAGTGGCATTCTCCCTTGTTCAGCTGAAGCTATAGACATGTATCATTTGGAAGTTAATGAGGGCTTGATACATCATTTTCTGATTACGTTCAGCTAGTTTGACTTGTCTCTATTTAAGCTGTGCTGAACAGGAAGAGGGTGTGGTTCATTGCGATTCTGTTGCTGTGGTTATTGTCATTTGGTTTCTTTCAGCCTGGGATGGTAGTATGCGATGTAAGTAGTGTGATATAATTGTGTGACTTGAGTAAATGCGTACAGTCTTTGTACTGTATGTAGCCAAAGCGTCTGTGCCGCTTCAGAGCACAGAGTACTGTAATATCGTTATGCCTCCTGATTCTTTCAGTCAAGTAAATGTGTATGCTCCGTTACGGACTGTGTTCTTGTAAAGCATAAGTATTCAGCTATATCTCATACTGTTGTGTTACTTGTTGTCGCTTCTCCACTACTGCCCTGCTAGTTTTCATCATGGACTACTCAAAGTAAAACTACCAAAACATCTACACTTGACTGGTCTCCCTCTACATACACCTACAACATGACAGCATGTCATGTTTCTGACACAACAGTCACTAAAAACACCTTCTCAGGGCATTCAATAATTCCCAACTCGGCCACCTTAAGTTGGCCAAAAACATTCAGTTTCATCACTGCAACAATAAAAAAAATATATTGCGATGCGTCAACCGTACATCTCAGAATTTCTCCCAAATTACGTTCTCAGAAAACTATTTTGAAAACATTAATTGCTATATATGCCAACATATTTATATAATATGAAAAGTAAAAGTATATATTATTATATTAAATAATATAAGGGATAACAATACCTTAAATATGAATTAATTGGAGTTTATCATCCATTCCCAACCTGTTTTGAAGATGTCACCCGATAGTTGCAAGTTAAATGTAGAAATCTATTTTTCTTTAAATGCATCTAAAAATATTTACCTAAACATTAACAAAGGTAAGGACCTTTGCTAACTGCATTAATTTTAACTATATCATTTACTAACATTACTACCTACATAAATAACTGTTAATATTTGCAAAGAAAAATACATGTTTGTTAAGACATATAATTACTATTAATAGTGTTTAACAGAAACTTGGCAGCAGCCTAATGACTTCATGGTACTTAATCAAGCCACACCACCAGGCTATGCTTACCAACATAAGCCTGGTTCTGAGGGTCAGGGTGGGGGGCTTGCAGTTATACATTGCATAGACTTTAGAGTGAAGCTCCTTCCCATAATACCACGTTCACTGAATGTCTGGCTTTTGGGCTGACTGGTCCTCAACCTCTGCAAGTTGTATTACTCTACCGCCCTCCAAAACCTTTTTATCTCAGAGTTCCTCACAACTGTCTGTTCCATGTCACCATTCACTCTCATATTGGGTGATTTTAACATCCATGTTGACACATGTTGACACCTTGACAGCTGTGCTTTTTCTGCTGAGAGTTTATCTCTCCTGGATTGTTTCAATATCATACAAGATGTCCAATTTCCCACTCACAATAAAGGCCATATACTGGACATTGTGTGCTCAACAGGTTTTGCCCCCTGCAAACTGCATCCCTCTAACAAACCTGAGGGAAGTATGGTCCATTACATACAGGAATATAAAATATGTCAACACCACAGTCCTAAGAAACAGGCTTCAAACGCAAAACTATCTCTGATTTCCTTAAAGGGATACTTCACCCTACAGCTATCTGGAGGTGCTAGTAGCTTCTCCCAGACATTTGTAGAACAGTGAGATATGTTTCACCCATGCCTGGCTAGTGTAAGAGCAAGATTTGAAATTTCGCTGGGAATTTTCACACGCTGACGTCACCGTGTGAGTCGAATGGACTTTGGAGATCGGAAAAATTAATATAGGCGTGTATTTGGTCGCGAAAATAAGCATTCCTGTTATACTGATCTGGCTTTCAAACCTACTCCTCTGTTGTCCTTATTTTTTAAGGTATAGCTTGTCTTTCTGTGATGTTTCGATTAGCTGTTTAAATGCTAAACAGACGAGGTGGTATGATTTTTTCAGTATGTAGAGAACTACAACGCTGGCTTCCCGTCCACCCGGCATGTTCTCTGGATTCTGTGAAACAGTTCGTAACCAAAGTTGCTGGTAACACAATTGCTACTAACCTAGGATTTGCAGATGAGGAATTTTACAACTTGCTTTTACATTCCGAATGACATCCAACCATACATGTTTGCGCCCGAGTACACCGAAGAACATTTACAACAAATGGAGTTTGATATTCAGCTTCAACAAGGCAGCATGTTCTACAGATAATCCAGTTGAAACGCGGTTAAATTCTAATTGCCAAAGTGCTTCTGTGGGAATATGTCCATCCATGTCTACTGAAGAAAAAAGCACTTGCTATAATGAATGGGATTGTGGACAAGCTTTACTTGTAAGGCTTGAACCAAAAATGACTGACGACCGCATATCCACATGGAAAGAGACGTAGCAAGAGGACAATTAACAGATGAGTAAGTTTATTAAACCTATTTTCTGTACCTTGATAATGGAGCACACATTGGCCCTCATTTATGAAACGTGCGTACAAACTAAAACAGGCGTACGACGGGCGTACGGCGATTCATACGCTGAGCAGCGGATTTATCAATTTGAAAGTGATCGTAGGCTGCGATAAAATCTCACGTCTGGTCTGACTTCGTGTACGCAAATTCTATAGTGTGACTAGCGGTGTTCATGGTATAACCACCCGGTTCAGTGAATTGTTGAACCAGCAATCATTGATGAATATGTCTGCATCGCAACTACCCCATATTGCAAATTACATTTCAGAATTACTAATTAATTATGTACAGCACATTGCTATTAAGTGGTTTATTTTTTCCCTTTCACTTCGCGATGGCCTATAACATGAGGGCAGAAATTATGCAAACAACAAATTGAATCAAATAATATATATATATATTATTTAAACAAGCGCTTTGGCAGTCCTGTAGTCGAAGCGATGGCAGATCTGGAGGACCTTAATTAGCGCTCTCTACATTGGGACCTTTCACCGGGAGATCAGGGACAGGTCTGGTATATATATGACAGCCAACAATAGTCGAAGTATGCCAGCCATTTTAGCAGCAATGAAGTCCCTTTCTGCCTGGTATATTCAAACTATGACTAAAATACAATTTTATGAGATTGCTGGGTTTCCAATTGGGGAGAATTGAGCGATTGATACTTTATCTGTAGCCAACATCCATGAATGATTTCGCATTTATCAATAGCAAAAACTTTAATTCAATCAATGTTCAGATCATATGTGATGCCAGGATGATTGTTCTAAATATGGTAGCCCGGTGGGACGCGCGGCTCTATTTTTCTAAACTGCAGCATTGGAACTAGGGGCGCACCTCATGGCTGGAGTCATCTCCACGGTGAGTTACGCCCTCGTACAATTATTATAATAGTTCTACATTTCTTTGGTGAAATGGTTGGATGTGATTCCTCTTGGTGAAAAAGGTTATGCCCTGACTGAGTACATACACCGCTTGCAAATCCCGAAACAAGCAGGAGCGCAGGTTCAACAGTGGGCACACACGCACACAAACCACAGTGGAGTTTGTACAGGTGGCTCTGTCTTGGGTAAGCGAGGTGGGGTGCGGGGACTGCTATACATACAAGAGAAGGCCTGCAACATAATTATGGCATGCGGGGTTCTCCGCGATATTGCACTGGAGAATGGGGCCTTTTAATGAAGATCAGTGGCCACAACAGCCACCATTGTGGGCTCTACGAAGGAGACAGGATCTTATTCTGAGCTTCTAATATAGTAAGTGCTACATTGGGTAAGAAAGCTACTTAAAAAATAACATGTGGAATATTTAGTGAATATAATTACTATATTGGGTAAGAAAGCTACTTAAAAAATACAACGTGGAATATTTAGTGAAAATAATTCATTTATTTGAAATACACTTCAGGTTCTCGTTAATCGCTTTCAATGACTATAGCAGTAACCTCAGTCAACACCGCATTTCCTTTAACAATCGACGCCTGATTTTAAGCTTCCAAATAAAACAAATAAGCGGTTGGCATGCACCTGAGACCTGAGCATCTTTATTTTTTCTCAGAGAAAATCATTTTCTTTGCTGGATTTCGCTTATCCATGTTGTAAATTCTAAGGGCGAGGCCTCTAAACCGTGCATAAATGTGGGCTGGATATTTAAATTACGATGGGATTTCAATCGTCTGATTTATCAACGCCCGTTCTTTCGTACGCTGGAATTGGAGTGATACGAATTTTTTGTAAATCACACGTGAGTCTCGTCGTAAGATGATTTCTGCGCTCAGATCTACACTGGTTTCTACGCAAGTTTGATAAATGAGGGCCATTGTGTCTGTGTGGTAATGTTATTGTACTGTATGTGTAGTGTGCCAGCTGTATTTAGTAGCTAGCTGAGTGTGTAAATTACTATACCTCACTATATATAGGCTACTTTTTCTAGATAAAGAAAAATGGATGGGATTGCATTGCTTTTCAGCCACTTTCGGGCTGTAGTGCCAGTTCATTTAGCACGTAGATCCCTTTCATAATCTTCCGACCTAAAATGCCAACTGCAGACCCTAACTTTTTATAGCCTATTGTAAAGTGTGAAAGATTACTTCTTCTTTTTGGGCTTGCTTGTAATTTCTGCAAACAGGTACAGAACACCAAACGGGCATGATGAATAGAAATTAGACTACAATTTCAAAAACAAATATGTATAACTTTCTGGCGTCAAGGTCTACAGAGGTGTGCTGTTGAATTGCCCATGTTCTGTGTCGGTGTGTTCAAACAGGGACGGGCACTAAATTCGCTTGGAATTCTGGTAGCTCAAGTTTAGACGGATACAGAAGCACCCCAGTGGATGCGAATGGAACTGAAATATACTATCGTCTTTTCTCTGATATATTGAACAACAGCAGACATGTATATGAAAAAAATCATCTATGGTAACGTTTGTAAATGGTATACTATGAAACTGAGGAGCTGGTGTCTCACTGAATGAATGAATGAATGGATGAACAAGTTTATTGATCATAACCAAAGGGTATGGTCAGAAGCTTATTTAAATTCTCACATTTTTAAGACTCACAAAAAATCAAATTTTCCATCTGTCAAAAATAAAAAAAATCTATATTACACGAAAGTTGAATTATACAAAACAAGAAGAGATAAAAAACTAAACAACATATACACTTACTCATACAACTTTCTCAGACTGTACTTGCTTACTGTATATACGTTGTGCCTGCATATGCCTGCATTTACTTACTTACATCCATACATCCATACATGCATGCATGCATGCATACAGACATACACGCCTTTATATACGCATAAGAGTCAGTATATATCTAAGGCACATTACCAAACCAAGATGAGTAATATCCTAAATCACATCCTAAATAAGCATAAGAAACCTAGTGATGGTAACCATAGTGATGGTAAACAAAAAAAATATTCCCATAGAGATGGTAACCATAAAGATAACGTTGGTCATCATCCTCGCCATTATCAAAATTCTCCTGAAATAAAACTACTCAATACTATACTTATCTAGTATCATGTCTTTGAACCCTTTTTTAAACTAAAAACATTCCTATTATATTTTAATTCCTCTGGAAATGCATTCCATAACTTCAAGCCACAAACAGATAAGCACCTGCGATCACTGTGTTACATGTAGGTTGTTTCCAGTGAAGTTCTCCTTAGGCCATAACCCCCTTCTCTTTCTCTAAACATGATTTGTATATTACGAGGAAGTAAGTTATTTCGAGCTTTATACAAAACTAACGCAGTTTTCTGGTTCACTATAACATTCTCTTCTCATCCACCCTTGACTGTGTTGCCCCTCTGAAAACATGGTCTTTTTCCTTCTCTCTGTCTGCCCCTTGGTTTACACCTAAGCTCCGTAATCTAAAGTCAAATGGCCGTCAATTTCAGAGGATATATACTGTAAAAAGTCGGGGCTCACAGTACACTTATAGGCCTACACGGAGCATGTAAAGGACTACAAGGTCGCTCTTTCCAGGGCCAAATCAGTCTACCATTCTGCCATTATCAACAACCAACAAAGGAAATCCCAGAATGCGTTTCTTCACCATCAATAGACTACTCTGGCCCCTGGAGACTTCCCACATCACTGAATCTGACAAACTTTTTAAATATATTTTTGGATTTCAGAGTAAAATTGAATCTGCAACTCCAGTTATTCCCCACCATGCTCTAGGCTCAGTTTGAGGCTAGTTGTAGGTCTTCAGCCCTCCAGCTGGACTGCCATTTCTCACCCTTAAAATAGCATATGAATAACACGCCACTGACTTTAAACCAGGTTTTTCCTAGTCAGTGGCGGAATTGTTTTCGCGGACTGCAAGATTGCACCAGGGAACGTTTGCGCCGGAACACGCCTCTTCGCTGAACCGCCCAACGAACGCAAGTTCATTCCCTAATGTACAGACGCGCGTCTGTGGAGGGAAAAGTCCCATATGCGTTGGGTGTAAGATAGGGCCCTTGGACTGCCTTGGGATTAAGCGATAAAAAGAATTTGGATCGGGCTACTAAAAGACACGACGTGTGTTGTGAACACATTGGCGTCAATAGTACTAGTACAATAGACTCAAACTTTTTGGTTGGGTGCCCATAAATGAGTTAATTGACGAGGGAGCTCGCTTGCAAAGAGCAAACCACAACATTAAAGTGAGACGAAACAAAGATGCTTTAATCTGTCTAATCGATGCAACAGCTCACCGTGGAATGCAAGAGCAACCGTTTAGAGGCCACGATGAGAGGCAGGAGTCTGCTAACAAGGGCAATTACAGAGAGTTGGTGGACTTAATAGCACGCTATGATGCAGTATTAGCGGACCATATTGAAAATTCTAATGTGTTCTCTGGCTTGTCTAAAACCATTCAAAACGATTTGATATCAGCCATTGCGTCAACAATCACAAGTGAAATTAAAGGAGAGGTGAATGCAGCTCCCTTTTTTGCTTGGCAGGTAGATGAAACATCCGATGTGAGCTGTCACTCTCAATTGTCTGTCATTGTGCATTATGTGGACAATAATGGCATAATTCAGGAGCATTTTTGGGGATTTCTTGATGTGTCCAGTGGAAGGGATGCCCAGTCAATTTTTGAGTGCAGTCTTGTGCATTGCTATGCACATTGCCTTAATCTTGTCCTTAGCCAAGGATTTAAAAGCATCCCCAAGGCCAAGCTTTTCTTTGATACTCTTGGTGGGTTTAGCTCTTATTTTTGCAAATTAACCAAAAGAGTAATGATGTTGGAAGAAACCGGATGTTCAAAAGTGTCAAAAAGTGCACCGACACGTAGGAACTTCCTCTCGCATTGTCTACACAGTGGCTCTTAACAGAAAACACCTGATAAACACATTCACTAGCATAATTGATCACCCCGTAATGGATAATGAATCTATAATGGTAGCAGATGGGCTGAAGAGAAAGTTAGAAGACTTTGAATTTATGTTTTTGCTTTTAACATTTCAGCAGATTTTCTCCCAGACAGATGTTGTGTTTGACCTGTTGCAGACAAAAGCAATGGATGTTTAATTTTGTAAAAGGTGTGTTAAAGGCTTATGGACACTATGGAGGAGTTGAAGTCAGAGGAGAGATTTGAAAGGATTTTCAATGGAGCAGCGGATGTTATAGAGGATCCAGAGCTCATGCACAGAAGAAAATGTAGACAAGGTAATGAGGATCCCAGACAAGTTTACAAGCAACTGTATGACTCCATCCATTCAGGTGTTAAAAATCAGATAGGTCGGCGGTATCAAAACCTTGAGTGTTGCAGATTTATGAAGCTTCTAGATTTTGGAAAAATTCCATCGTTCAAAAATGACTTTCCCTTTGCTGCATTTAACAGTCTGACAGAAACATATGGCCAGTTCTTCGACCTGGTAAAACTGAAGTCGGAGTTGCAGGTGTTTTCAGCCCTAAATCACATTAATTACGTTCTGAGGGAACTATTTTGTAAAACCGATATATGTCAAATATGAACGTATGAGAGGGTCAATTACGTTTGTAGGGAACTAAATTGAACACTCGAATAACGTTCAATATGAACATATGAAGATCATGACGTAGCATGTCAATAGCATAGTTTTTGCTAGGGTGGAGGTCGGGGATGGTGGATGGGCGTACAAATCCGCAACTTGCATGCCAGTGTCGCGAGTTCAAATCCAGACCGGCTATAACGTTTCCCAGTTCCCCTTCCCTGGAAACTGCCACTTCCCTATTCTATATTGCTCAGAATTACAATTCCCATTCCCCAGTTCTTCTTCCTGTGGACTACAGCTTCCCTAGTCATGCCTGTTCAGAACTACAATTCCCATAGCCCGGACTCAATCACCCTAATTCTGTACACCTGCACTCATCCAGTCCATATATAAAGCACACACACACCATTGACTCTTCATGAGGGTCGGGATTTTTGGATTGTGGAGTCGATACTGGCGGGGTAGTTTATGGATTTAACCACGGCGCACGAAGCAGTCTTTTTGAATTAAATCATACGGAGCACTGAGGAGAAGTTACGAGCGTGTGGGTGACCAGGTGGAAGCCGATTACGGTTCTTCTATTGTAAGGCTCAGTAAGGGCAGAACGACACGGTGTTGAGGAGCGAGGACTCGGACGCCTTCTTCAAATGCTGGCGGCGGTTCGGCACGGCTGTGCTGTGACTGGGGCAGAGATGGGTGACGACAGCGGTGGGGGAAGTGAGGGGGAAATGGAGCACAGTGGAGGTAAGTCAGTGGGTGTCGGGCGGAGTAAGAAGGGGACAAAGGGTACTTCGGCAGTCAGGGGTAGTGGTAGGCAAGAGGAGACCCTGAAGAGACGGAAGCTGGAAACCAGGGTTTTAGAGTCAGGTACTAGCAGTGGTTCGGAGGGGGAGAAAGTCAGGGGTACGCCGTCAGGGGATGGGGTTCAGGCGGGGGAAGAGTTTAAAGTGGCACTGACATTAGTAAGTGGTGGGAAGGACGGAGGTGTGGGGAGCATGAATCCGATTAGGCTGACAGTGATGATTAAAGAGCTGATTGGAGACGTGGGCAGTGCAAGAGTGCTGTGAGATGGGGTGCTGCTGGTTGTGTGTAGGGATAAGTTGCAGAGGGACAAGGCCCTCCGAGTGAAGCAGATAGGGAAGTATAGGGTGGAGGCGAGCAGAGTGGTTGGGCAACCAGGGGAACAGTGGGCAAAAGGGGTGATCACAGGGGTGCCGGTGTGTGTGACTGTTAAGGAACTGATGGATAATATTAAGGGAGGAGAGCTGGTGAATGCAGTGCGGCTGCGGACTCAGCGGGATGGATTGAGGGCAGATAGTCAGTCGGTGTTGTTGTGCTTCAAGGAAGAAAGGTT